>JAQFZT010000172.1:0-35993 GCA_034696325.1 Camisiidae sp. | reverse complement strand
CTTATAAGTTATTAGAACTATTGACAAGTTTTTTGTGAGATTCAAATCGTGATAACCAGTGTTTTAGAAATTTACAAATCATCAAATTGACTATTGAGTTGAATTGCATGGATTTTATTTTTTGACTGTACATGAAAATTGGACTGAGTTTTAGACTAATATGTCATTTTTGATTGAGAAATTTTATACTTTCTAAGTGTTAAATTTTGGTTTTACCAACTTTTTTATCAGAAACAGATAAAGCATTTATAAGAAATTAATGAAAATAAATAAACTCAAGATGAACTGTTCTAAAAAGACATTCATATAGTATAGTAACAGAAACATTGTATCGACTTTTTAAGCGAAAAAGTTTTAAAAGTACTAATGGCTTTCCCAACCTTTTCTTCTATCATTTTCGGTCACTTTCTTATAACTAATGTCTTTTTTCATTTCTACTAAAAGCCAGAGGCTGTTGACTAAGTTTAAGTATTGAAAGACTTGAACTTCAAAAATCACAATAAAAGAATGTATCAATGAATCCGTAGAAAAACACTTCAAAACAATTTTATTTTCTAATATTTGATAAATATCTCAACTGCTTAATGAAGACTCACTAGTTATATGTAATGACTATGAATTTATATTCCATAATAAGAGAAGAAAAGTTTCATTTCCTTATCTTATCTCTCGATTCTTTACTCATAAAACTTTACATCAATTTTTAGATTGTTTTATATAAGCAGTAAATATAAAACTAGAGCTGAGTATCGGGTCTCGATCGAGGAGAATCTCATTGATTTCTATAAATATTATATCTGTATTTAATACTTGTACTTATTTCAGAAATTTATTTCTAAATTTAATTTTCAAAGCTTTGACATTAGCTGAAACTTCGAAACTTTCACACTTGACATTAAATGCTTTAAAACTATATTAAGTTTTTTAAAAATTCGAGAAATAGTCGAGACCCGACCGAGACTCTAGTCTCAAAGCAAATAAATTTTCGAGACTCGAGAACCTCATTTCTCAAAAATAGGAGGCTCTATATAAAACCAAAGATGAATAAATACGAAATTAGATGAAGACCTGATAAATCCATTTGTTTGAAAATGTCAATTCTTTATTCAAGAAAAACCGAATCTCAGAAAGACCTGAGTCTAATGTGCTCTAAAGCTTTGCATATCATTTAAGTTAATATATACTAAATTTAGACCTTTGCGTTACAGTCCTATTTTGGTTTCACTTGCGTTTTCTCTCAGTTATGTTGAATTCGTCCAAATTTTTAACTATTCTCTATATGTTTGTGACTCAAATGTAATTCATAAAGTGTTACGGAAAATGTTTAAAAACATATGAAATCACGAATTCAGGTTGAGTTTACTCACATAAAGGTAAGCAAATGATATGCTCATAAATGAATTATCGTTGATATCATACTTTCATATCGTTAATGAAAGATATGTTTATTTGCTTTTGAATGTTTAATTAACAAATCCAAACTATGAATTTTTCAGCTTTTTAGATGACTCTATGTTTGGAATGTAATAAGAGTTATGTTTCAAATTTGAATGTAGTTATGACAAAAAAAGGCTAACAATCATGTTTCAAAACATTCTTTTTCTATTGAAATTAACCAAATTGTTAAAACAGAAATTTATCTAATGATAAGTTTATTTTTAAAGCTTTGTAGTAATAATTTGATTAATTAACTTTTGTAAAGAGCTTTTGTAACTATAAGAATAACATAAGTGTCAAAATTGCTTGTATTTTCAATTTTCAAGTTTTATCATTTATTTAACAATTTTAAATTTTACAAACGTTGAAACCTGTTTATGTTTTATTTAATTGAAGCTAAATTTGTGAATTTGTTTTTTTGAGTAAAATTGAGAACTTTTACCGAATAAAGAAAAGAAAGCTAGAGTTTGAAAGTTTGTTTATCTATCTCAATTTTTAGTTGCACTCAATCAATTCACTTTTTGCTTCTAGTGCTTTCAAAATAAGTCAAAATAACAAAAAATCATATTATTATTTTCAATGAAGAATCTATGAAAGAAAATTATAAAAGATACTTTTGGACTTTCATATCTTGACTCATAATTTATAGCTGAGCTTTAATATACAGAGTATGTTAATTAAAAATAAATTGTGCGTTAAGTTTATTTGAATTATTCCGATCAGATTTATTCAAAGAACATAAATTTTGAATATTATTCTTGGAAGTCTCTCAAGTGCACAAATCTTCTGCTTTATCCCTGAAAGATAGAGAACAGAAACTTAGAAAGAATACAAAATTTTTCTCAAATTAAAACTAATTGAATCTCATACGAAATCGCTGTCTTGGTTTATATGTCGCATGTTGTGGTCAGATTAGGTTAATTATACGCGTAACAAGATAGCTTCTGATTGAATCAGGTACAATTTATTGAGTTAAATTTATTCAGATCACATTCGCCTTATTTCCAATTTCTCTGATGAGTCCTTTGATAGAATTTTTTCAGTCTTTGATGATACTCTTCGAGCACTGGAGCCATTAATATGTGTGAATAGTTTTAATATTTTAAGAATAAGAATTATTACTCAAATACATTTAAGTTTATTCTGACTCAATTAATTATTTATGAGAATTCTAATTGATTTACACAACTTAGTAATCATAAATAATAGTAATTAATAATAGTTATGTTAATTTGTTATGACATCTTTATAACTAAAACATTGAATAGCAAAATACTAAGTTTCAAATGCATTACATTGGATTTGTATCAAAAATCTGCTCATTCTTACTTCCAATTCTTTCTCTACTTTTATGTTTTCTGAAACATAGGATAGAAATGTGTGAGTTTCTCAAATAAAACTGGCTTACACTTAAAGTTAGCACTTATTTCCTTATACAGTGCTAAAAGAAATTTGTAAGACTACATAATTATCACCAATTTAGAAGATATGAGGTTATTGAGTTTTTCCTCATAGATTTCCGTTCTTTTTCATTTCAAATAAAGACTGCAAACCAAGAATCTCAATGTGAACACTTCAGTCGTGAGATGTTAAGTCATAGCTCTGCAAAATAATGCAACAAAATAACGATCGAAAGCCTAACACGAAAAACAAAAACATTAATGAGATAACAAATGACTAGAAAATTTGATTTATTAGATAATTCTCATAAATTGATAACCAATAACTTTTTAATTAAGTAATTTTTATGAATAAAACGTGCGATAATGAGATTTTGAAAATGCGTTTGAAATTTATTATGTTAACTTTCCTTTCATTTCGTAAATAGAATAATTGAGAGTTAAAAATTTGATTCTAGAATTTTGTACACAATAAACCTTAGCTGATGTCTCTTGAACACAAACATCTATTCACTTTTCTGAATTTTTGGGGTGAGTTAAATGTTTTGATGCTATAAAAACATATTTGCACTATAATAAAAAAAAACTAATAATCTGAACCGCGAATTCTTTTCAGATGCAAATTCCGACGGCATTCTTACATGGGATGACTTTTTGATATTAGCGGAAAAGTTTGCGAAAATTCAAAGAAAAGGAAAATTGGAGAAAGAAGTATTCGATCGATGGAAAGCTATCTTTGAAAAATGGTGGAATGAATTAACTTCTTTTGCGGATTATAACAAAGTATGTGCTATAATCAATTTTAGTGATAACTGTGCATCTCTGCACTTATTAACATTACCTTTCACAGGACGCTAATGTGGAATTTGATGAATGGCTCAAATTCTTTGAGACGTTGGGGAAGAACACCAAAACCCATCAGGAATTGCCTGAATTCTTGAAAACATATCTGCACCTCTTTTTCTTGTGCAACGATTATAATAGTAAGCCTTCTCTCAGTCATTAACTAAGACTTTATTGCAAAGTTTTTTAAGGATTCAATTTAAAGCTTTATTATGAGATTCGGTGGAAAATACATTAATCTTATTTGAATTCATTAAACTAATTGAGGTTTTTGTGAAATTTTCAACAGAAGACGGGTTGTTCTGTGTGAAAGACTACAAGAAATATATGGCAAGTCTCAAAATGGACACATCTAAAGCTGAAGAACATTTCAAATATATGCTTAATGTATTTGAGAATTACTTAAAATTGATTCTTGATATTAACTTAAGTTTATTCACAGGAAGAAGACATAGCAAATGACAATGGGCTGACATCAGATCGATTCAAAGATCTTGTTTATGACTTCTGGGTTTCTACCGATCCAGAAAGGTATCAATTTTCCACATTAATACCATTCATCAATGTCTATGTGACAGTCTATTTCTTAATAGTAAAGCCAAATACATTTGCGGTCCATTCGATTCTGTTCCGATCGATGAGTTGAAAAAGAGGATCAAAAAGACAGATTGAACATAACATCCTATTTGATGATTGTTATTGATAGATCACAAGAGATGTGCATTCTTCGTAAACACCTGTATAACCATTTATTTCTATGCCTTAATAATCTTCAAGTTATATTAATATAGATTCTATTAATACCTCTTCTCAAGTAACTAACTTTTATGTTATATTCACTTTTCTATCAGTTCACTTTTCTTTATATTTCAAGTAACTTTTGTCCCCTTTATATCGGAATCGAGAAAAGTTATTTCGATTTTTCAGACTTCAATAAAATTTTAGATTTTTTTCTTCAAACACTTTAAAGCGAATAGAATATGTTAAATCTTATTGAGTTATTAGATCTTCTCTTCCTATTGAGTCACATTTTGAAACCTTCTTTAGTTTTAGAAGTGAAAATTTGTATCATACCAAACGACCAACTTTTCGACTTAAATAATATATAGAGTTTGCTAGAGTTGGGTATTTTCGAGCAATAAAGCTCTCAAGTCTCAAAAACTGTTTGCCTCGAAACTAGGTTTAGGTCTCGATTATTCCTCGAATTTATCGCTTTTTAAACTTAAATTTTTAAAGCATTTGATTTTTTTTTGATATTAATGTTTTGTTACATTCTAAACTTGAAAAACATTAAGTGTTTGCAATTTTTATTCAAAAATACGAGTTTATTGACTTTTGATTTCAAAATTTCAAACTTATTTTTATCGATTCAGAGAAATAGAAATCAATTTAAGACTCAATGAGTCTGAAAGTTCTATTAGATCGAGACTTGAAAACTACAAGCCTATGAAATGACTTAACAAAAGCTGAATACTATTTGAGAAACTTGTGATATTCAACCTATAATTGTTGGATAACAACTAGAACTAGAGTAAATGATGAGATGTATCTAAGGAACTATTGAATACAATAAACAAATGCACGTGTAGTTGAAGCACATGCTATTTATATATGTAAGTGTAATAGAAAACAACCCCTCAAGCCTGGCAACAGACGTTCTATCAGTTGTTTTCTGCAACTATTCAACATTTACTATCTCTTACTGTACAATCAGGTAAAGTAGAGTATGATTGAACTCCAATAGTTACCCTTCGTTAGAATTTCAAATTTTTGTGATAAGTCTTTTGTGATGTGATTGCTATAAGTTTTATTCGATTCAAATGATAGATAAAATTTTGAAATCTTACAAGAAGTTAAGTATTAGAGTTGAACCATACTCTACTTCCCTGATTATACCGAATTTTATGAACCTATAATATAAATTTTGGGAAAAAATTCCGTTAACCATTTTACGATTCATTATAATTTAAAGAACTTATTCTTTTGACCCATAATTTTGAGTGATTTGTATTTTTGAAGAAGAAATTTTCAGTGATCGTCAATATAAATATTATCTTTAAATTACATACCTGAAAATATATCTCACTATAATTATAGATTTCAAGAATCTTCTCAAATTCATTGTGTCTCAGGTTCATGTTATGCCATATCGATTAGATCGCATTGAATAAGTAAACAAAAATAAAACCTTATCACTCGTTTCAAGTTAAGAGAAAATATCTTAAGTAAAGATACTGTGACTAAAAATGCTATCAAAATGACTTGCTCTCAAATTTTTGAGCGCATAGTTTCACCTGAAAATCTCTAAGAGTTGTAAAATAAGAAATAATTATTTTTAAAATTATTAAAGAAACTTAATATGTATTAAATGTATACTTTTAAGCCTTAATCAGCAAACTTGGGCTGAAAAATGCACATCTCTTTTAATTATGAACTAATAACTAGATTTCTTACATGAATACTTGACATTCATAGATAATGATCAAAGATTAAACATTATTGAGTGTATCACTTTATGTATTGTTAAGTTTATAATTACAATCATTATGATTTACTACTACTTTGATGATGAATATCTTGTTCAACAATTTTTGGCGAAACAAATAGAAATTTAAGGGAGAGAATATGGAAACTATTTAACATAAAATAGTCATTGAATTAACAATTATTTACATATTAAGCTCAATTAAATAATGCATATTTAAATTTAGAGCCCTCATTATAATGAAATATTGTATTAATTAATAATTTGAAACCCAAATATTTAAGTTTTCACAAGTGAGACGCCATTTGAAAAAGATATAAAAAGCCGTCCAATTGTGTCCACTCTTAATACATATATAACAAGACCTAATAGAATGTAAGAGTTTTACAGCCACTTAAAACAGGAAAATTAAATGATTAACTATTAGCTGTACATTAAATGATATATTTAAATGTTGTTAATGAGATGGACCTCAAACCAACCAGCCTTTAACTGATTACATATACATTTATCTCTATCAAAATGATAAGTGAAGCGATGAAAGTTGGAATAATATCTAGAGCTAAATATCATCATTTCAGTCTTAATAACAGATACAGTACTAGTATGTACTGTATAGTTGTCTTGTTCTGTAGAAGTACTGCTTATCTAAATATATTTGGCATTACATATTACAAAATGATTAAGTCCTATGTAAGTCTCCGCGCAATACTCTGATGAAAGCTTTCTTGAACTGCTGGTTCATAAGCGCATAACAAAAAGGATTCAGTGGACTGTAAGGAAATTAATCAATTTTCAGATGTGGTTTACAAAACATTTGAATTATTATGTTAATTACTAACCTATTGGCGTAACACAGAAAGTATGTGAAGTAAAATAAGTTGCGATTTACACATCGATTCGGGTCTGTACAAAATCCTTCAACAAGTGCAAAGATATGATAAGGAGTCCAACAGATAACAAATGCGCCCAAAATAAATGATATGGTTCTCAATGCTTTTCGCGCTCTATTCTCTGACTTAGACTTTTGTCGTTTCTCTTTTTTTCTTCTTCGTCCGGTTCTTATTCTTTTACTTAAAGATATAACTAAAGGAGTTTTATTGGCGTCCACATCATTGCTTCCAGCATTTGGATGCGTAGGACTGGCGGGACATTCTTTATTTGTTGCTGAAGAATAGGCTGACGCACTTGAATGCTCGTTATCTATAATTGGCTGCAACTCATCAGCTTTCGTTATACGAGTTGTAGTTTTAGAATTGTTCGTCAAATTACAATCGACATAAGTGGTTACCATTCCTGTAGGACTTGTGCGCTGATTCCCATTAATATTTGACGACTTGTTACTAACTTTCTCATCTCCGTTCGGCTCACAAATCGCAGCTACTGAATGACATGAAAGACTTGTTGAATTGTGGATATCTCTAGGATTTGTATTGGATTCCAACGGATATGAAGCGCCACTTTCTTCAACCATACAATCTTTTGATTTAGAAGAAGTATTGTTGGTTTCTTTAGCGATCTCTTGATCAATAAACCCGAATTCATTTGATTCCATTGGAACGGGTGGCTCTTCATTCACAATAGGCTTTATATCTAAGGTTGACGGTGGTTCAGGCCTGCGATGATTATTATTATTCGTTACTATTTCTACATTACATGAGCTTTCGTTCTCATTATTAAGTTGTTGAGAATTCAAAATGTTTCCTTTTTTCGAATCCGTATTGACTTTTGGTGCACACAAAGACATATTATCTTTATTCAAGGGTATGATGAGATCAAGTTTTGTAGTTGCGGTTATAATTGGAGATCTTGGAATTAATGCCGTAACAGTCGCTTGTGGTTGAATCACTGCTTCAATTATAGTATTCTTTTTGCTTATATTGGTTGAGCTTTTCTGCTTTCCAGCTTTACTGGCTTTGGTAGCTTTTGGCTTAACTTTTGGTTTAACTTGAACTGATTGTTGCGTTGGTGGTGACTCTTCATCAGAATCAAAAATAGGAGAACTCGAGCGATCCTGATCTGAATTGTCTTTTTTATCGGTAAAAGTGGTTGTCTCTAAATTTTTTACCACATTATGACTTGCAATTGCTTCATGAGGATCGCTGAGAGCTGACGATTGAAGAGCTTGTCCTTTAGGTTTGTCTTGACTTAATAAAGTGCTCTGTGTTTTTGAGATCACTATTCCTGGTTTGGCATCATTTGGTCGACTCATTGAGACGAGTGTCTGCATCTTCCTTTGTTTGGCCTCAGCCTTCTTCGCCATATCACTAGCAGTCTTATAGATACCGCCATAAAGAATGAAGAGCACAATAATTGTTACATAAAAATAACCAATAATAAGAGATGTATTAAAAACAGGATTTTTGAGAAACTGAACCGCACATTCATAAGGTTCTAATTCACGTCTACCAATGAAGTGTTCCCAACCCATTATACTGATAAAGAATACAAGGAAGGGAACAATCCAAGTGATGGTAACCATCCATAAAACCTTTTTCTTTGTGCGCCAATTCCTATATTTGGCAGCAATTTTGACAGAACAATATCTATCGATAGTTATGAGAAGTACAGTATAAATGGAAACAAGACAAACAGTATGATCAGTTGCAAGCCATAAGTCACAAGGGATGGCACCCAATTCCCAGCGACCATTCAACTCGTATACAGCGTAAAATGGCATCGATATAATTCCAATAAACAAATCAGACACAGCCAAAGAGCAAATAAAGTAATTACTCGGTTGTCGAATAGCTCTTTCGACAACAAAAGCAGTCAGCACTAGAATGTTACCTAAAACTGTGATTATGACGCATATACCTATACATGTAGCTATAAAAATGGTTTGCCATAAATTGAACGGTAGTTCATGAACATCTTCAGGCTTTGAAGAATTTGATGAGCAGTTGCTGGTGACATACAAAACCTTAGATATGTTTTCTGGTGCTATTATTGTCCCGTTCACGCAGAGTGGAAGCGAAATATTTGTTGACGAGATATTACTGCTGTCAGAATCCATGTCTTCAACTAAGTGTTACATTAATGATGCTTAAGATGCGACAGAAGATAGTCTACAAATGCGAGCATTAAATACATCTATATTACGATATTTAAATTGCGCACAATATGTCTACCACTTTATGTTTATAATGCAAGTGATAAATATTCACATTATCATCATATGTAATATGGTAAATGAGAAATGATAGACATGTGTAACACTTTCAGTTGAGATGAGACTATTCTCAGTGAAGAGACATTTTTGATGTTATTTAAATACCACATTTTCTCTTTTATTTTTCATAGACTGAACAGCACGATATCGTTAACACCGACGGCGTTTTCCTGTGAATAAAGCATTAGAATAGCCATTAACACTACTATGTAAATATTCCTTAAGGGACTTACAAATGATCTCATGTAATTCAACTCTGTTCAAACTTCTCAAGCTCTCTAACTCATACTAATATAAGACACTGGATTAAATCATGTTGCTAACTATATAGGCCGAACGAATGCCTCTCTTTCTAATATTACACAGAATAACAGTACTCTTTTCAACATAACCAAATGTTTCTCAAAATAATCTGCCAATCAATCAAATCGTTTTAATGGACTCAAACATTCAGTTTCATAAATTCCTAGCATATCCTGTTTATGCATTTAGTTATTTGTTTTAAAAAAGTTTTGGTTAACTTTTGGCTAATTTTCGCAACCTTTCTATTGTCCAAAAAATTTCTGTTAAAGCAGTTTTAGCTATCTTTGGGTTATATCATAGAATGTTGAGAGAGAAAAAAAATTCTGAATATATTGCTAAGTTTGAAATTTTCAATAAACAATATATAAATAAATTTCGTAAGTCCTTTTAGAAATATTTCTAAAATTAATTGAGTTGAGTTTACTCATTGACCCATTTATATAACATAGATTCACTCTTTAAGATATTCAAAGTCAAAGTATTCAAATCCAATTTATCAATTTTTGATTGAAGTTGGATTTGGTTGAGTTAAACTTCGAATAAAAACTAAGATTCAGGTGTACTGAATAATTATTAAATAAACAAGTAAAATGTTATTAAAATGATTATTACTTGAAATCAGATATAGAAAAAGCTAACATTATTTTCATGTTAATATATGTATTTTCTGTATTTAAAATCAAATGTGAGAGAATAATTTGCTGAAGAGATGCTGTAATGCAACGATATAAAAATTTTAGCTTTCAAAGCGTACAATTATTGGTAATGATTATACTGAACCGAATGCTCACAGTAATTTGCAAAGCTTAAACATATGCAAGTAGTAAGTTAGGCTATGTTAAAGTTCACAGCGAGACACAATATTATATTACACAACTTTGTGCCTGTAGTGAGGTTCTCATTCATCAATATTGCCATTCGACCGATTATTTTAAATATTCAAATTCCCGAAACTTCAAAAAGTCAATACTTTATTAATTAAATAAAAAAGGTTATCAAACAAGTGCTTAACAAATTATAACACAGAGATGCGGAATGGGGTCAGTCCAGTGGGGGTGCAAATTTTTAAAATTTCAAATTCAAGAGGTCAAAACTATGCGATTTTGATTTTTTTCAAAAATCATTTCCCGCCAAAATAATTTTCTCAAAATTTTTTCTTCTTTTGCTATTTTTTTTAACAAAAGGTATTTTACATAAAATTTCTCAATAAACATAAACAGATCTCTGATAAAAAGTCCCACAAATCTAGTATGAATTGAATTTATTTTTTCACTGGAGGGTTAAATTTTGTGAAAGGGGGGACCAAGGTACTTTTTCGACTCTCAGGTGAGGGTCAACACCCGGTCGCACCCCATTCCGCATCTCTGTTTTAAAAGAATATTAGAACCCAGTCTTTACCTCCCAGACAAGTTTCTTGCAGAATATTATATTGTTCTTCCTCTCAAAAAGATGATTTGCATAAAAATCTGCCGGTTATGTTTCAATTTTTGTTGATTAGGGCAGTAATATATGGTTTCATCAACAATTCTAATGCTTTATAAATACGGAATCAATGATTGAGGTGTTATTTATTCAAACTTTTTCAGATTAAATATATTTTCTGTAAATTACAGTCGAGATTTTGATTTTCAATAGCTATCGAAACAAAGAAATCTTTTTCTCACTTATTAAATCTATTTTTCATTTTGGTCGTGTCATCACTAAAACTTTTGTAACTGTAGTTTTTATCTCAAGAGAGGTTTTAGATCAAAACTAATGTAATATTCTTCAGTGAATCAAAGAATATGAAACTTTAGTGAAAAGGCAAAAACAGTAATAAAAGTTAGAAGATTGCGAATATTATTGTGCTATTACTGCCTTCAGCTATATTAACATCAGTTTAACTTTTAAGCGTCGATCACATCATACAGATTTAGTATTGTCTTTTGGGAGTATTGAAAGAACTAAAAAGATTGACAATAACTTATAAGCATTTCTTATCACAATTGTACAGCAGATTTTTAACATTATAAGTAAATTCAATAGAACTTTCTTGAGTTCGAATGAACTTATTATATTCAATAAATTTCTAACTTTTAAAAAACACAAGACATCATTCCTTTAGTGCGCACGCAGGAGGGGGAGGGGAGGGGAGGGAGGGGAGGGGGTGGAGGTCAAAGTGCACACGCAATTTTTATGTCACAAATTTTAATTCAAATAAAGTGTATTATAAAAAATTAATTATGGCTTCGAATTCAAAGAATTCAATCCATGATAGTAAAAATGAGCCATATTTTCAATTGTCGCCTAACTTTGCATTCTTTCACTATTGAATGATGACTAACTTCTCAAAAACCCAGAATTTATAAAGAAAAAGTTGCAAAATTATTGTTTTATAGCATTTGAAGTCTTTAATTTAGTGAAGTTATCACTCGGTATTCCTATTAAGGTTTTGGAACATAATATTAAAATACTGTGAACCACTGCACACCATCTCTAAGTATTCTGAAATATACAACTATTGAAACTGCTAACGGAGGTCTTAAAATATATACGCAGTGCTTTGCATGTTTTTTATGAGTACGCGGCTGTACTCACAAATAACTGATAAGGAAGTCACTGCTTTCAGCATTGATCAGCTTTGAAAGCTTTCAATAATTACTCATAAGTCTTGATTAATCAATAATTTTGTTTATGAAAGCATACATTTTATTTTAATATACCTAATATGTACAGAAGCTTTCATATATCTGTTCCAATTGATCTATTGATCAATTTTTGAGATTATTTAAAAAAATATGCGGACCTGAGCACAAAACCTATGAGTCCAATCCGTGATTTGTCCACTTTGACCACTTGACCGGTCTGCACTTTGACCACTTGACTAAAAGGAATATTGAAATTATAATAACGTGAAAAGAATAACGACAATAAAGATTACTTGTACTTCAACATAGAAATGAAAATTCAATGTATTATAAGTTTTATCTCATTTACTAAGAGATCAATTGGAGCAGACATTTGAAAGCTTCTGTATATGCTATGCTTTGAAATATTGTGAATGATTTCTGAGTATTTTCTTTCCTTGTGTTGTGAATACTGAATGAGTTGTGATTTATAAAATTCAAAAAGAAAGCATATCATAGAATTTGGACTTTCCCGTGAGGTTTTTCTTTCCAGTTTTCGATTATGTGATCCTTTCATGCAAATCATTCGACATTTCTTATCAAATATAGTATTAATACACTGAAGAAATCAACTTTTAATGTTGAATTCAGTTTAACGTCTTAGGAATCGAACTGTATCTATAAATTATGATGTTTTAATGCCCTCTTATTTTGTGAGATTGACCGCTCACTGGTTTTCATGGACGTTGAAAATGAGCTGAAATAGCTTTGAGTTGTTTTTTTTATAGTGAATGATCTTTTGTACATATGAGGCTACTTTTGTTCAACTAGAGTCTCATTATTTCCTTGAGAGAGATGTTCATTAAAAGTCTCAAACATCAACCCAAACAGAGTCGTATCAATAACTCACAATTTGTTGACTGTGTCGTAAAGGAAATGTTTCAAAGAATATTTTTCTAAAGTTCATTCTAATGAAATGAAATCAAATATGTTTTGAATTTTGTGTTACTAGTATTGAACTTTTTGCAATTACTTTAAGCAAACAAAAAGATTAAACCAATAATATATAAAAATTGAAAAATAATGGATGCAAAATAAGATTTTTATCCTATGCAAAATAGGATTCTTGTACGAGTCGATATTCTAATTATCATCAAATATACTATAATATAAAACGTGCTTTTCGATAGATACCTACTTGTTTGATTGAGTCAAATTAATTCAATTGTTCAACTTTACAACTTTATTTTCAATTAGTTTCAAATTCAGTTTTCATGATTTCGGAAACAGAATTCAAGTTTTCATCACTTATAAAGTTAAATGTCTAAAAGATAAAGTTCATATTCAACAATCCCTACCAAAAAATCAAACCCTTGCACTATTATCATAGCATCAAAAATGATAATAATTATCAACTTAAATTATTCTAAGTTGTTATTACGTAAGTAATTATTACAGTTGTGCTAAACATTTTTAAAAACTTCTCGGATTAGTCAGAGTTAGGGTAACCACGTGTTCAGATTTGAGCTGGACTCACCACAAGAATCCAGATCGGACCTTAATCTGGAAGCATTTTGTCCAGATTTAGGTATTTTATTCTCAAAACACTAAATTTTATTATGAGACGGGTATAGATTACAAACAAAATTATTTTAATTCATTTCAAAACAAATTATAGATTTAAAGTATTAAAATGTATGCGAATTGAAATAATGAATTGTTTAAATTTTAAACCAGAAAAATGATTTTAAATGAAAATAAGATATTAACAAACCCAAACCCAAACTAAATGTGTAAAATTTTCAATTCAAATGATTTTAGCGAAAATTGTTATATGAGTATCATTTTGTTGGAATAGTTTTCAGTGTAATACGAAACTTATGGTCAGATGAACTAAATATGCATTCGTTTTAATTATTGAATGTTATGCTCTGAATTTGATGATTATGTGAAAAATAATGAACAGAATTGTCCAGAATTGGGCCAGATGTGGTCACCCTAGTCAGAGGTCTCACAGTTTCCAGTGTCTCCAATATGATTAACACCTGATTAAACTACACTAATCTGCATAAACCGATTTGTCAACATTGAGTAGGCAAAGCGGTATCAAAATTCTTAATCACAGCATATTAGATGGGCTTATGCTCTAAATTGATTTACTAATTAAATTTTTAATTCTTTTGTCCGAATATAACTTAATTTATAATTTTAAAAATATACCAAATCCAACTTCAATTCAGATTCAATTCGAATCGAACCTTAGGTTTATTAAAATAAAACTATTTTCATACAACGTTTGCTAAACAAATTTTAAGGAAAGTTAAAACCTAGGGATCGATTTGTGAAGTGAATCTCAATTTCGTTATCTTCATATAGTGATGAACTTAATCAATAGGACTCTCATTGTTTGATAATTATTTAAAAATGCAATTAATTAATAATCAAAATAAGGATTTATAAGTATTTTACGAGGAAAATAAATGAAGGATTGTTTGAAACTAAATCTGTTTGACTAACGAAACTTGAAGCTTTAATCCGTGAATTACTTTTCTTAAGCCAATTCATCATTTTTAGATCAAACTCAAGTAGAAATTGATTGGATGTAATGCTCAATGAATTGGTCTCATAATGTCAAACATAAATGTGGAGTATTTGTATTGTGACATTTTTCTTATAAATATCAAACATTTATATAATTTCAATGTTCGCAAAGAATTTTATATTATGTATTGTTAGTAAAACAAAAGATGCCTTTTGTCAGTGTAATAAAATATACGGTATTGTATTGAATAAAAGAGAACAGAGAAACAGTTGATACAGTGTTTTATGGATTATACTATAATGTAAGGCATAATATTAAGCATTGAAACCCATAAAATCTAATCAAGTTTTGTTAGTGTCGAACAAGTCATGAAAAATATGCTGAGATTGAGAGTTGATAGCATGATAGCCACTGTTATTGCGTTGTCATCACAATGCATTGATAGCATGAACACTATTTGAGTATAGAGTATGTCAAGTATTTTGAATGCCATCCATGCAGAGATGGCCCAATCTTATCGCTTTAGCACCACTGAACAGATAAACTTAGGCTCAATCCAGACTTTCCTCTACTTATTTCCCTTTAAATTCACTCAAATACGAATAAACCTATATATTTTGCACGTAATGGCTATTCATCTTGATTTTTTTATTCTTCACCAAATCTGTATTTTAATAATGGAAATCTTCAAAAGACTGACCCTTTCAAAAGACTCACCCTTTCAATTAAGTGTATCATAAGAAGCAAGTTTTTTCATTTTTTGCACCCAACAAAGCTTTTAAAGGTTTTACTGTACATAGAATTTACTACTTTTTAATGCCTTTCCCCTTAAGTTACAAGAGATGTTAATCCAAATCGGTTTCCTAGATTTGCAACATTTGTGAGACAAACTTTATTATTTTTCAATTTTTATCAAGAGATAAAAAATTCTGATTCTACTTATTTAAAATTTGATGGTTATATCATTCAATACCTCATTTAATAAATTTTTCTGAAGAAATTTATTTGCATTGACGTAAGTATTGATTGAAATTCAATCTTTTTAACAGAAAGTTTGAAAAGATTTTTTATCTTAAAAAAATCGATAAATGAAATACGATAAAGTGATAGAACACGACTTCATATAAAAACTTTCTACAGAGTATTAATTAAAGTTACTCTTTTGAACTTTTACTTATTTATTATAGAATTGAGATTTGGATTTAAGTATATTTTGTCTGTTCTGAAATATTTGTTTCTTTTAAATTTGCAAAGAATAGAGTAAAAAAATCGATATAATAGTAATTAATAGAAAATATTATAATAAATGTAAATATATTAGGTCTGAGATACTACATGCATAACTTAACCTGCTAACTTAGCCAAGTATATGAACGATTTTTTTGAAATTGCCTCTATGAATATGCATAAATGTGTGAACATTGAATTTTTCGTCATTTAAATTACAATATTTGATGAAAACTCGGTTTGTAAAAAACTTTAATAGCATTAGAAAAGATAAGAGTTATCTTTTTATTGATTTTTCAAATTACTAATTACTATTTAAGCGACTAATTGGTATTTTAATAGAAGATGAATAAAAACGTTTTACTCATTGAGTGAAAATGTTTTATATCTTTATCCCAACTCTTACAACTTGAGATAATGTTCTAAACCTAAAGCTATGTGTAAGAACATTAGTTTATATATCAATCATAAATTTCGATATAGTATTAATGCATACTATAAACAGACTAAAAGCCCTATTTGTTAACATTCTTTATATTTAAAAATTGTTTATAGTACAGCCACAGCTATCTCAGCCTTAATACTTTTACAAATTGCACATTAAGATTGTTGGAACCATTCGAAAACTTCAAAATAAGAATAGAATGAAGAACATATCAAATGCAATACTACTCTCAAATAATTTCCGAGTTATTTGAAGCCTTTATATAATAATGTTGTTGTCGGTGGTGCTGATGGTGATGGGATGCGTTTCTCTAAGTTTGAACTGAAAAGCGTACAGATTTAGTCAAAGAATACAAAAGTAGTGGTAATATCCCATCAAATAGACCCCAAACTACTTAGCGATATGTTCACTTCAATGCTTTCAAAGATTGATTTCTGACAACTTCATCATCAATACAAACCATAGTATGAAAAAGTGTTCACAAGTTGTATTAGAATTACTTTAATTGTTAATATAAGTGAAATAAATATTTAAACTATAAATTAATGAAATGAAACTTAATAAAAAGGAAACTCTGTAATAAATCTTTAAGAGTCTTAATATAAGAACTATAGATGGTTTGAGTCTACCGTATAGTGTAATGCAACTAAAACTGACTCAATTCATTGAAACAGTAAATCAAGAAATAATTATAATATATTATCTTATTCTAAACATTCACCATAAAATAAGTGGTGACTTATTTGTAGTTTTAAAGCTAAATACGAACTTTACTGCTCAGGGAATAAGAAGTTGAGGACACTTTTACTACTAAATAAATTATTCTGTTTTTGAAAGGAAAAGCATTGCACTGAAGCAGTGCAACATTTATCTAATCCAAAGTAGTCACACCATTACTTACAATGATTGTATTCTGATTCAAACCTGTGATCTAGACTTCAGAAACTTCAGAGTCATCACCATTTTTAGAAATTTGATATTTTAATAAAATTAACAATTAATGATGAATTAAACTACAAAATTATTTTTCACTTTATCAAAAAGAATGGAAATTCAGGATGAAATGGATGTAAATTCAAACTTGAATTTTAACAAATATCTAGTACTAACAATCTTGTTAAACAAGATCTCGTTATAAAAAGAAATTGTACTGTCTTTAAGAGAAGTCCTCACTTGAGCTATAGTTAAAACTTGATTTTTTTCTCGATAAGCCTTTAGCAAAATTTGAATCAAAATAAACTTCTGAATGAAATGAATCAAAATAATCTATTTGACGAAAAATAAGTTTCATTTGAATCAAATTTTGATAAAGACCTAACAATTTCTTCAGTCTTATAGAAGTTGAAGTAATGACTAATTTTAAGGACTAGTATGTGTTTAATTTGATTGACTGAAAAATGTCTCTGATTTTGCTCAACATTTTGAAAACTTGTAAGGGTTCTATTGCAAAGTACTTGTAATTCAATACTGAACTGTACAGTACAAATGTATTTCCTTTAAATTTTGTCGAGAACGTGCTTTCAATACTTGCTTTGACAAACCACTAGTATTATCGCAAAATATGCTTTCATGCTCTTCAAATGCATTACGAACGTGAGAGCTTACAAATATAAACGGCAAATATTAAAGATAACCATTAAAGTTTGATAGAGAAAATGTCTTAATTCTAGCGAAAAATCTTATACAATCAAACGAAGCCCTAAAGTATTAACTTTGAGAGTCAATGTGAATGTATTCAAAGAAAATAATGTCTAATTTTCACAACATTTTATCATCACTTATGAAACATGATTTTATATAACTTATTATAGATATACCGAAAACCTCATTCTGAAGTTAACCATGTGATGAAAAATGTAAACTATGTAACTTTAATTTATATTTTATTTGGATAGTTTTCAAATCATTACTCTTACAATGAATATATAGTTAAGTCACAACTATTTTTGTAACACTTATTTACTCTACCGGTAGTTAGTTTTGTATCTCTCAACATACTTTGACATTCTTTGACATTCTTTGACATCCATAAACTTGAAACTTGCGTTAGCATCAAAATAATATTCAACTCTGTGTACAAAAAATATTTAGTTCACAGATACAGAACAAGAGAAACAATAGCATCAATCAGTGTTCTCCAAGGGTGGTGTATGGGTGGTGTGTACCATGACTTTGGCCCCACTTTGCTTTTATAAACTCCTCAACCCTTCAAAAACTGAAAACGTATACTTTGGTCCCCCCTTTGTTTTTTACAAATTATTTCAATCCTAAACATTTGAATATATAATCTTAAACTTGACTCAAAGAAATGAAGTAAAAATTGCTAGAAATAACATTCACTTATTTAGGATTAAATTAACCAAATTCTTATGTTGTCATATCATATCATAGTGTCATAAAACTAATCAAAATTTCTACAGTTATTTCCATATTAAGTAAATGAGTGAACTCATAAAAAATTTTCATGAAAGTCGAAATTGTATTTTGTGAACTTTTTCTCTTAAAAATTGAAAGATTGTATCAATTTTCTTAATATGCATTCAAGTTTAATGAAATTTGAAACCTTTTTTGCATGAAAAAATAGCAAAATAAAGGAAAAATAGTTAAAAAATTACCTCAATTTTCAAGTTGACTCTACAATGAGACCTATGAAAACACTGGCATTAATGAATATATTTATAAACTTCGTTAAATTTAAAGTTGAATAAAGTTGCATAAAAAATTCCGAACTCAGCGATAGAATATCTCATAACATTACTGTACAGAAGTTTTCATATTCCTTATCATCTATTTGTTGGGATTAAAAGTTTATAAACATTTTAGGCTCTATTTTCAATCAACTTATCATTTCTTTATAACCATTTGAGATACCAATCAGTCATTCAGTTTTTGCTTTTGTTATCAAAACATGCTTTAATACAATTAATTATCATAAATAAAGTTAAAAATGATTTAAATATCTTTAAAATGGAATTTTTAAACGAAATTGATTGGAGACGCGGACAGTCTATTGATTGCAGGTGAAGACGCAGATGAAGACCATTTATAGCTTCAAATGCAAGAAACATATGATTGTGAAAATGTTGTTGATTTTAGTCCTAATAGATCTCAACAAATAATAGAACCAAATATTAGTTGTTATGTCAAAACTTATAACTCATTCAAATTTGATTGAATTTTGATAAATAAATAAATAAAAGTAAGATAAGAGGCAAAAATATTAGATAAGGAATACACTTATGAAAGCTTCTGTACAATATTATAAGCATTCTTGTGATTTTGAAGACATTCTTTTTGCTAAAATAATCGACAAAAAAGTGAAACTCGCCTCAAGTGATGTAAAAAAGTTGAGTTTTCACTATCATTAATCAGGAGACGCAACACAGAAGATATTGTTAGTTATCATTGAGTGCGAGGCACTGTCAGCGCTGTTATGACTATGAAAAATCTTTTGCAAATGTTTTTGACGCTCGAAATTCGAAGTAATAATTAAAATGGAAATTATAGCCATTGGCTCAAGAAATTCGTCTTTGAATAAATGAGAAGTTTGTTCTTTTTTAACTAGTACTTGACTTCATATTCATTATTCCAAATTTAAAAATCTGATTAAATATTGCACATCAACTAATTCTGGAATATATTCAAAGCTAGAAACTAAGGAAGCAGAATATCTTTTAAATATATTTCGTATCAAAAGCACAATCAAGTTCTACATTCAATACCAGTTAATGCAATTCATCCAAACAACAGAAACTTAAGACTACAAAAGTCTCTTAAGTCTTTCTGAAAATGACACATTTCTTCTATCAATTTGAATAGACTGTAAAACATGAGACATTTTTTAATATTACTTAAAATGAAATTTCAAATTTCTTTCAATATGTTTGATGAGAATGAAGAATTGCGTACAACTTTTTATGCATTGTGAAGAAAATAAAAGATAAATGAATATAAATTGTATTGTAATTTTTGGATACAAAAACAATCATTGAATGCATAACTAATAAATTAAAACTAAACTGAGTTCACACTTCAACTATAAATAATTCATGAAATAATATATTTTAACATGACTTCACTGAATAATGAAGAGTTAAATAATGCTATTTTAATTAAAAGACAGTATTTAATTGCAAATCATTTTATGCATTGTATGAAAAAGCATAATTTGAATGAATTTAAGCTTTTTCTATGAGAAATTGTGACTACAAAGCATTCTTCGAATCTGTTGGTAACTGTTAGGGAGAGGAACTTTTTCATTATAAATATGATGGTAACTATGATGGTAACTCCTATCATAAGTTCAAATCAATTAGTGAAATAATTAACATTACATTTATTAATCATTCAAATTTCTGTCTAATATTCAACGAATAATAATTATCACAAATTAATAGTGAATGCAAAGACTAAAAGTTTTCACGAAACTAATTATAAGCGAGATTTGTATGAAAAGTCAATGAAATTTTAAATTGCAAATCGATTTTTAAATTTCCCAAAAGGTTTTGCGTTCTCTCATTTTTATTATGAAAATCTGGATCATTTGATTATATTTGAAACGTCAGAATAGATATTTTTAACTTATATTTTGAATAGAAGAGATGGAAAATCAATATTAGACCTAATTTTTTATTCGATCATTAACTGAAGTTTTATTTTTCATTAATGAAAGCAAATATAGTAAAATTAAAATACGAAACTCAGTTTATTATCAAGTTGTTAATAATAGATGGTATAAAATTTCGCCATAAGTTCATCATAAAATACTTGCAAGAAAATTGATTTTTGTGTTTGATTGTTATGCTATTTAATTAAATACTGGTATATAATTATTTCATACGAACACTGGCATTAAGAGTAATTTAATATTTATCCGCTAATGTCTGTTTTTTTAATTTACTGAATGAATTTGGGCTTAAAATAGAAGAGATGATAAATAATGAGAGCTAACTTGTGAGCTTTTCAATAATGATTTGTTCAGTGTTGATAAGCAGCTTACGAGTTGGTAATTTTATGTTGGTAATTTTATGTAATATTACGCTTTATCGTAAATTTAATATATTTTCGCATAACACAGAGATAACTTACAAATGAGTAAGATATCAGTTAGGATACAAGTTAGGGTACAAGTTAGGCTACAAGTCAGGCTACATTGTACTAAATACTATCATAGTTCTCAATACATTGCTTCTAACATTTCATTTTATATAGTGAATAGAGAGAAGAGATCATGTTGATTAGCAAAGACGTATCAACAGGGGTGGGAAGACTGATCTGATCAGAATTTGTCACTATTGCAAAGAATGTGATGAAAGCGCGAAATAGTTTGTAGATCCAAAATCATACAAAAGTAAGTTTGGCTTTGCCAATGACAAAAACTAAGTTGATCTAAAGTGACAGAAGCAGTCTATCTAATAATACAAAACTGCATCTAGACATCTGCTGGGAATTTAGTTTTTTCTTAGTATCTCTACAAGAAATGATGATGAAGTCACTGTCATAAAAAAGCAACGCCAACACTGAAAAGTCAACCAAAAAGGAAATAATCTTTTTTTGTCTCCTGCATAAAAAGCACCTAAAAATGAGACTTATTACTGTTTGCAAAGCCATCAACATCTAACTATATATACATAACAATCAGGTTCGTTTTATTTTGTCACTAAACTCAATATTTCTCTAAAAGTTCCAAAAATAAATGTGACATTCAAAACATTTTTGATCCATATTGTATACTAATGTATATGTTAGAGATTCAACTGTACATTCTTTCATGAACTTATATTTTTGAATCTTCAAGACCTGCCCCTTTACTAAACTGTATTCATTTCTACTGAGTTATTAATTTGCTAATCAGCTATATTTCAAAATGCATTCAAAATTTTTTCTTCAACTCAATCATGCGCTTCACTTAAAACTTGTGCTGAGTATTTTCAAAAAAGGAATTTTTCAAGTTTTTAAAAATTGTTTCCTTAGAGACTCGACTATTTGACGAATTTTGCAAAACATTAGAAACCCAGTATAAAAGTTGTAAAAATAGTTTTATACGCGCTTTAAACTGAATAATAATATGGGAAAGAGGGTTACAAAAGTACACCGAAAAATAGTTTATCAGAAATAATAAGGTCGAAAAGAGAACAGTAATTGTAATTACTAAATAATTTGTGAATGGCAAAAACTGATTGCCTTATTTAGGAAAAATGTTCTGTCCGCATAACAAGCTATGCCTATCTGTCTAATTACTTTGCTTTCAACATTCCATCAATGGAACTAAAGCAACACAATTCAGAATCAGACTCTTTTAATTGGCATTTTTTTAACAAGTAAACTCTTATTTTTCAATACTTTCATAAAAAATTTAAGATAAATGTTAGAAAATTAGTGATTAAGTTGTTAAGACTGTTCGTCACTTCGATGCCATTAAAAATGGTCTTAAAATTGCATTGAAAGGCAGTGTGAAGCGTCTGTATCTAAAAGAAGTAAGTATTAAAGTAAGAAAAAGAAAATGATAGAGAAATCTTATTATTTTCTTATAACATTTTTGAATGCAAAATACATTATAGTTAGCTGTAATTCCCACCCTCGTTATGCATGACTGATAATGAAACAAGACTTCCTATTTACTAAGTTAATAGCAGTCAAACATTGCGGTTCACAACATTAAAGATAAAAACGTCGCTATTCTACTCAACAAATCAATTCAATCCATACTTTAATGCTATGACAAAGTTAGAGTTCAAGTAATGTCTAACTTATCGAAAATTTAAACTTGTTAAAGGAAGGAAAAAATGAATCTTCAATCATAATTTCCCAAAATTAAGAATTTAAAATTTGTGACACTTGGTATTTATGCTACAAAATATAACTTATTGATCATTTATAAAATAATAAAAAATTTGCCAACTATTTGCTGTTTAGCATATATTAAAATATTCTTGAAAGACCATCTCCAGGGTAGTAAATTTATTTTTTATTATAAACTGCTCTCAATTTTGATGTCTATAAAATCTGCATAAAAAACGCACAAAAATGTAGCATTTTCTTCATTACTATATTTTTCATGTTACTTTTATGACTGGCATGAATTTGTAATGACATTACAAAAGCGACGTTAAAGCAGAAACAATTGAAAATGCTTTTAAATATGTAGAGTCTATAAAGCGGCATATATTCGACTTGTTACACATTCTACGTTTTGAGTCATAAAGCATTGCTTCACCTATCGATTGAAATAGACATTTGCAAAGATATAGTTTCTCTTATTCTGTTTTAATGTTAGCTTTATTTTTTTCAGTGGAATTCTATTTCCTTTAACAGTTAATTGTGATGCATATAAACACAATTTTGTTACATAACTCCAGATTTGTTTGCCATTAAAGAGATTAGAATGCATTTGTGATAATAGGAATTAAACGTATGAAAAAAGCTTATTTTACTAATATTACAGCAGTACAGACAAGAAATAAATTCCATGTTCTATCTCTTATAGTCTAATCGATAGTGACTATAGAATTTCAAGCATGGAATTTATTTCTTGTCTGTACAACAGCTTTTAGGATCTCTATCATTGCCATGTCTACAGTCAATAGATACCTAAATATATCAAATATATCTCAATCAATTAGAAAGATATAAAAATCCAATACTCTTTGATGAATATTCTTGAATATAATTTAATCAAAATGTAAATTTTACATTCAATCAAATCAAATATTAATTGCAATCGAATCATAAGTTTTAAATTAATATATTTATATTGGAAGGCATTTCAAAGTTCATTAAACCTTTCATTTATAAGAATAGATTCTTTCCATTCTTAGGTTTTGAAATGTGAGTACAATTTTATGCTTTTATTCTCTCAAATTCTATCAATACATGATTTTAAATAAAGATTTCACTAAAAAGAATAACTGATTGATTATCTGATTGCTATGACTTTTCAATAAATTAGATATAAAATAGTTTTTAGAAGTCCTTATGAAATATTTGATCTTCAATTGTACTATTACTTGAACAATAAATTTTGAACAAAAATTTTTCCATTATTTCGAGTGAAAATTCTTTAAATTTGATTCAATTCGAAAAGTATAGGATTTTATTTGTAAATAGAGGAATAGAGTTGATAATAAAATTGTGAACTTAAAATAGAATCTCACTGAAAAAGGAAATTTGACTATCAATAAAGATTGTCCTCTCATTATTTTGTGAATAAACAAGACGATAGCATATAAATTGAAATATTAAAAAACTTCGATTTAGAATTCGGCCCTCAATCAAAAGTAAAACAATAAAATCTTGGAAATGCTTAAAAGTCATAGAACATTACTAGTTATTTAAAGTTATACTTCTAGTCACAATTTAAAGTTATTCAGCTTTAAATCTAGTATTACATTATTATTACATAAATATTTAATATTAAAAGTCGGTTTTTGAATTGAAATGATAAATTTTGATAATTTAATAAAACTTATTTTCTCTGTTTTGGAAAAACAACGTTAACACTAGGTTAGGTTAGGTTAACATACAGAGGGCAAATCATTTATATAGATAAACTGATAAATAAAACAAGTTATTTGAGATGTAAATATCAATGATAAAATGTTTACTGTATATCAACGATTTAAAGTTCTGAAGTCGAGTCACAAAATTTTGTTAAATTTCTCAATTAGCTTATTAAGTAAACTTATTACTCAAAGTCAGAACAGTATTCAGAAGTATTCAATGAAAAATATTCAGAGATAAACAAATATTGATTATTACAAGCTTAACAGTAACAGTAAGTTTCAATACATTCCCATTTAGTATTCATTATTATTTATTGGCTAAAAATTTACTCGTCAAATATTTTTGAGTTAGTAATAGGTTTATCCCCAACTTTATCAATATTTTGTGACTCTAATTCAGATCTTCCAAATCATTGATATCTCAAATAACTTGTTTTACTTATTAGGCCTATAAGTTTACGTTATTTTTAAAAAACAAACTTATTTTTAAAGTTTATCTTATTTTTCAAGACGAAAGGGCAAGAAAAATATTTCTCAAAAAGTAACGAGAAATAAAAGTTCCAAAAACAGAGCTTTCATATCATTATGATTTGAAGACTAAAGATTGAGTCATTTTATTTCAAACTGAATATTTTTTATTATTATTAATAAAAGTTTTCATAAGAGAATCAAACATTTACATACAGTTTATGACTGAAAACGATTTATTTTAGAGTTAAACTTAAAATGATTAAAAACGATTAAAGTTTAATAAGTTAATTACTTGATTACTTTAATAACTCAATGAATTTTTCTGATGAAAATGAAAGAACAAAAGTAATAAAAATTGAAGCAAATTTTGAAAAGCTTATGTTTATTCAACTTAATGATTTGGCTCACTTTATCACTTGAGATAAGCTTCGATTATCTAACTTTACAATACAGGCTCTAATGATAAAATGATATAAGATATGAAATAAAGTGTGAGTTTTATCAATTTGGAATTAACTTCAAAGTGAATACTCTTTATTTTGTCCATTTTATTGATTATTGCATTAACAACCGTTCATCCTGTTTATCAAATATAATATTGCAATTTGAAGAATAGGGAAACTATGGCAAAGGTTATGTAACATTACTACTTGAGGCTAACATAAGGCAACGTTGTGTAAGTAAATAGCGCTTATGCACTAATATTATGTAATGCACTGATTAGATAAATGGTTTTATTCATTTAATTCATATTTACATTAATATTGATAATCGGATCTTGTTATTAACTGAACGCAACGACAACACAAAAGTAATATCTTAAGATTTTCATTAATCTCAAGTTGGATTGTTTAGAACATAATGAGAATATATTTCTAATTTTTCAGTAATAGAATATTAAATGAAATCATATTGATTATTATAGCTATTATTTAACGGTGTAGCACAGTTGAGAAGCCACAGTTGCATGTTTAATGAAACATTTCAGTCAAAACCCAATTCTCAGCTATTAGTTTATGTGAAATCTTTATCGTTATTTTAAAACAGATATTTATTTTCAAAATTTCATCAAAGTTCGTACTCCAGGAAAGTTATGTATCCATCACTCAGCAAGTGATGCGGATTTATAGGGGTTTCACAACTCATAACCACTACTCAATGCTAATAATCATTACTACTATTCAATGCTATTACTCATTAAAATTTGAATTTCTATGCTTCCCCTCATGTTTGATCTGAAGGGATCTCTGCATAACTTTCCTGGAGTAGCTGTACAATAGCATAAGCACCCAAACTAACCTAATATCATTCAACTTTATTTCATTACACTTTCATTTGATACCTCAAAAATAAGTTAAAATCAATTTACCTCAAAGTAAATGAGTTTCATATTATTGAAGTCAATTAGATTTTTCATACTATTACCAATTTTCTCCCACTGAAGCTCTTTTTAGAAAAAGTTTATTTTGTGTTAATTTATTTAAAAGTTTTCCATTAATGTTTCTGATGAAAAAGTTGGGAAAACCAGATTTTAGTTCTTAGACATCCTTCTGGTTTGAGACACTGATGTCGCTATATTCTTACATACAGTGACATTGGTGTCTAAAATCTGATTTTCCCAACTTTTTCATCAGAAACATTAATGAAAAACTTTTAAATGAACTTTTAAAGGTGACTATAGTTTTTAGACACAACTGAGTTGCCATATTCCTGATTCAGTCTGACATTACAATGAGTCTTCAATCTGGAGAAGTTCAGAATTTACTTCTAAATCAATTACTGAAAGCCAACACAATTTCATATTAGATATATTAAGATATTTCTGATAATAGCTATTCTGGAATGGTTTTTAGAGATAACGTATCTCTTTATGAGACTTGTGTCGTGAGTGATATTGAGTTGGTTTTTGGAAAAATATTGATAGAATAAATTATTTATATAAATGGTTTTTTCTATCTTATATTATGACTAAATTATAGCAAATTTAAGGCTTTTAGAAAATAAGATTTAATAAAAGAAAATGCTAAGTGTATGAATATTATGATACTTTGAACCTATTCATTATTTTGAACAATCTTCAAGAAAAATATATTTTGCAATTTGTTATCTAATCAAGAAATCTTTTTATTTTCTGACGCTCATGTGGAAAATGAAGTTATGATTCAGAAATAGTAAATTTATCAATAATATTAAAGGCAAAACTCATTTGGCTTTCATGTCTTAGAAAACTGTTAGAAAAGAGTGGCATTAGTCACGATATTTGACACAAATTCCCGGTAAATTCATTGATAAATAAAGATGAAACACGAGGAAACATAAATTTTAATATTAATGAGTAATAGCATTGAATAGTAGTAATGAGAATTTCATTGTCCATAGTATAATAAGACGAGTTAAAAGATGATGTTTGGATAAAATATAGACTTACCTGCAAAACAAATTCTATTCGTTAGCCTGAGAAAAACATGTAATACACGAAAGTATATATTCTAAGATCATCTCTAGAAGTTTCATTCTGACGACACATGAGTTTTCAAAGTTGAATATTAAGTACTACTCAATACAGATTAATACTCTTAATACTAAATGATATTCATTAACTTTTAAATTTAATTTTTCCCCTCATGTTTCATCTAAACTTATGCTCTATTTTCTGGGATCTAAGAACATATTTGAGTAACTGATTGTCCTTAAATTTGAGGATTTTTTATATCCTATGATGTGTCTGAGCATTTCAATCTGAGCTGAAAGAAGCATTTGAAAAAACACTATTTTGTAAGTTATATCGGGATTCCCTCATGAGGTTAACCCTCTGTAGGTTATGATGAACAGGTCTAATCATAAATCACTGAAGAACACAGGCTCAGGCTTTAGTCTCTCAGCTTTAGTTGAGGCTCTGATTTGGGCTCAGGCTCCGGGTCTCAATAATTGTCAGACTAAGGTTCTGAAGACCCTTCGGGCTCTGAAAATATGAGTTATGGCTAAATTATACGTGAGCTATGAGGAGAACATTTTTCAATAAGACATATTTTCTCTTATCTCTATAGTTCATATGTTTCAGAGGTTTGAAAATATTCTTATGTTTGATTTTCAATTTAAATATTGAGTTTACAAAAATTTGATGCATGATAATTGGTATTATATTTAATTGTACTTTGAATATTGATAAATCAAATTATCATTACTCAAGTCAATAGTGAAGAACCTTATTTGCAAATGAGTTTTGTTGGCTCATAAAAGAAAGTTCTAATATTATTCAAGTGACAAATCTGAGTGTTTGAATTGTATGTATGCCACGAACATACGTAGCATTCAATAATGTCAAATATGGTTGAGAGCGCAGCTCAATCATCAGCGTTACAATGAAGTACAAACACAATTTTTGCCGCAAATCGCTTCTTTGAGCTCTGACTTGTATTGAGCGCCTAATTTTCGTGTTAGTGCACACTTTGAATCTTTTGATTTTGTTATCCTTTCGCTCAGCTAAAAAAGAAAAGGTTACGCGACAGGACCTGAAATAGAGCTAATTAGACTACTTTGATTGGGTCAAATGATTGATCAAAAGGTAGATCTAACTTGTTGTGTAAAACTTTCTTATTTCTGTGACGCGAACAAAGCATAAAAAGACTATTACCATCATCGTTATTCTTCTATTGTAACACAAATGGTGAAAGAAAAACTCGAGCTTTAGCTGTGCTGACAAGAACTTCTATCCAAAAAGGAATGTTATTATTGGATACGATAGAAGTATTGTCTGCATTACTTAACTTAACAATGTGTGCACAAATAAGTTAAGGTGTACTGTCAGGGATGGTATTTCTGTAAGAATGCCTTTATAAATGAAAATAGCAAAGTAATAGCAAAGTAATGGTAAAGTAATAGCAAAATAATAGCCAAATAATGCCAAGAAATTGCAAAATTAACAAATGCTTAATAGATAAATTGCTTATACAAATGACCGCTCCATTTCTAAGTATGAGTTTGACTGAAATATTTGACTTTGTATGCATTGAAACATGCTGGAATATTGGAACCAATGAGGGTTTATTTTATCACCTGCATCATTAACTTTATATAAAAAGAGTAATATTTTCTGTAAGTCATGCCAAAAGAAAACGTAATAAATTAGAGTCGAATGTTTAAAGCCTGGCACAAACCATTTTGATAGCTTGAGTGCCTATTTACTGCATTGTGACTTTACAACAATCTTACTCAAGCACTTGCTTCGATGCTTTCAAAAATAATAAAAAATCTCAACTCATTTATACAACAAAAAGAGCAAACAAGAAGCTCTCTCTATATTAGTAGAGATTGATCTGCAGGTACTGGTACTCAACTGCAGGATCTGAGGGTATGCAGTACTTTATTATAACAGACATCGTATAATAAATGCTTAACTCTTACCTTTAAATTTATTGATTTAGAATATTTAATGTCTCAATTTGTTAGAGGAAAGATCATGTTTTATAAATTTTCGAGTGCTCTCATTTAATTAAAAACATTTCTTTTCAATGACTATCATTCATAAATTCAAAGTTATTTTCGAATAAAAATAAGATAATATAAAAATAGTGAGATTCTAGTAGTTGAAGTTATCTGTTTTTAAGGTTGTGCAACTGACAGTAATTCACAATACAGCATAAAATTCAAATTAAACGTAAATTACTCATCATTTATGCGTAAATTATGCGTAATTTAAACCTAATAATATAATTTACGCATAAATTACCAACCCTACTGTCTTTGCAAAAATATATTTTATAAGTTAATTAAATATATTTCTACTTCTGTTTGATATTGGATTTTATTTTCATCCAAACATTTTGATTTTGATTTCATTGTTTTTGTTACAATTGAGTTATTTTAAGGTTAATTGAAATAAACATGAATTCACTTCAGAAATTCATAGACAATAATTTTTAGATGACATCGTAAATGTTTTTGAAAATTAAATTGTAACTCAAATGACCACTTTTGGATATTAATGGCTATAAACACTTTCATCATAATTGAACCTAACTTTATGGTCTAATGGAAGTATTCAAATACTTTTAAAAGCTTAAAAGTCTAGTTTGAAAAATTTGAAATCCATTAAAGCCAAAACTGTGAATGATTTGAAAAATAAGTTAGTATACTGTGATTTCATGCAATGTACAAGGTTAGGTTAGGTTAACCTAACCTTACATTGTATTTATATACTAGTAAATTAATGAACTTCATTCTATAATATGTATGTATGAAAACAATCGTTTATTGACAATCAATTTGACAATTATGGCAACACTTCAAACATTCTAATTTGAGTCATGCATTGAAAGCTTGCAAAAAGAGTCTTTATCAGGACATTATGTCTCAGTTTAGACCTTAAAGAAGATTTATGATCAAAATGTAATCTTCAAGTTCTTATTCTTGTGCGTTAGCTCTGTTCCTAAACTCATGAAACGGATCTTTATCTAAAATGTGTGGCTTTTAAAAAAAGATACTATATTTTTATTAGACCTAAAATTGACACCAAAATTATGTCTTCTTAAATGCTTTTGAGCACAGATAATGGCCTATAGACACATCCAAATAAATCAGAACCATGAGGTAGTCTTACAGAAATTTGCTCTTATTATCTTCAAGAAATGTCATCACATTATTAGCCTTTTGTGGCCTCACTTTTCTCAATAGAGTGAAACAGACATTTGAAATTTGAAACGTACATCAGAAAGCGTACGTATTGACCGCCCGTGCCGTAGAGCTTTCTTTGGCTTCTGCTCGACATTTGAGAACTAAGCTTGTGATCGATAAGTGAGAGTCTAATGTAGGATAAGCAGCGCTTATGCACAACTTGTGTACACTGACCACCAGTCTCCAGGACAGGTAGTGAAAACCTTTCTGTAATTTTATCAAAAGTGTGAATTTTAAAATTTTTTTCAAATATTTTGATGTCGAAATATTCGATGAAGCCATAAATAGTAATGTTTCTCATCAAATATCTATATATTGAGCATTTAGTCCCCTTTGATTTTCTACCTCCAGTTTTAATTGGAATGAGATCTGTCAACACTAAAAACTTCTAGACTAACTCTTCACTCGAGCTTTAGTGTGGCTTGAGGCACAAAATTAACATCATATTTCAAGCTAAGAACAATACTTTTATCCTCTAATTATAATGAATTTCCATGAATGTGCTTAAAATGCAATTCTTCTATTAAACATGAGTCCAGTATGGGGTGTCTGAACTCCAGCCCTTATCTCAAGACTCGCGACACAATGGAAAACAAATCCTATGTTAATGGCTCGCAATTAAGGTAGCTCTCTCTCTCTCTCTCTCTCTCTCTCTCTCTCTCTCTCTCTCTCTCTCTCTCTCTCTCTCTCTCTAATTGAGAGCTAAACTACATTCTCTAGACTGAGATCTGTGTCACTCGAAACCTAAACTGAATCTGCCTTATAATAATAAAAATCGAAACTAATATCTTTGCTTTCTGTGCGCAAGAGTCCGGTGACTTAGGCTAAAGTTCAGAACTTCAGTCAAAAACAATGAATTATTAATGTATGAAAATAGTAACTTAAATGCTACAAACCCCAGCCTTAAACTCGCCCTTAAATAGTGCACTTTTAGGTACCTTTTCTTCGCTTCCCTTCTTTTCCGCTTCCATATTGAATGTGAATCTATATATACTGACTATATTTCATAATTTATTAGTGTACACATGCTTTAAATGTTAATATGATATTTCACTCTTAATGTACATCGAATTTTGAGATTACTTTTTGGTATATCCAAAAGTTCCATACTTTCTGTAAAGTTGCAGAACTAGTCAATTATTTATTACTGAAGTCAACACAAAAAACTAGATAACAAATAATTTTAATAAAGTTGAGTGCAATAGATTGTATTCTAATATTTTAATGATATTTACAAATTTGATGATTGAAAATACTCATAATTTGAGTATTTTTCACAAAATTTCTGTTTCTGATCGGATTAAAGGCTTGCGTTGAGTTCGAGTTGTGAGCATTGAAAAGTCTTTAAGCCTTAAAAGCAGAAAATGCAGTTTAACTTTAAAAACTGTAAAATTTTTAGTTTTAGTTTTGATAATTTAATTATATTTGAAATGAAATATAATGAGATAAAAATTGCAAAAGCATATTGTGATACAGACTTCCGGACTCAAGCCTAGTGATACAGATAGTTGAACAGAGGCTATAACATGTGTTCACGGATTCGTAACATAATTTTTACAAAACTTATTCATTGTATTGAGGACTGCATTAGAAAATCCTAACCTGTACTACCGATGAAACTTCTAGAGTTGATGATCTTAAAATATATACTTTCGTGCATTACATGTTTTTCTCAGGAGTAGGAGTTGAAATAGGAGTTGTTTTGCAGATAAGTCTATATTTTATCCAAACACCATCATTAGAAGTTTCATATGTAAAAAAGCTGTAAATTAATTAACTTATCGATTAATGAAACATAATTTTAAAGTCCATAAAAAACAACGCTCATTCATAAAATATCGAAATTGTTGTTTTATTTCGCAATTTAATTTTTCAGTCGGTAAAACATTTTTCTGGATAAGAAAAATTGGATAAAAACCGGCAGAGCTTAAAGAGAGGCTTCAAGACTTAAAAGACTTAAGTGCGCGTTTCAGCGGACTGAATGGTCTTATCAGTTCGCAATTAATTTTATTTCTTTAATAATTAACTCATTCCACGTTAAATGTTATGTTGCAATTAAAAACTTATGATTAAATGATTACAGATCGAGTTTTCCAATGCATGCCTCAATTGATTCAATCATTTACCAGATATTGCAACCTTTCATTATGTAAAATATTCTTTCTTCAGTTGTTATTTATACTCAACTCCAGACAGATGTGTCCGTTATTATAATTTATTGCAAAAATGGATAAATGATTAATCATTTAATCAGTAAAACATCGACAAAATTGGTAATTATTGTCGATAAGAGTCACAGACACTCTGTTTTCTTATTTCATTAGTATTTTATTTATAAATTACAATTTGTATTATCTATTAATCACAATAATTTAAATGCTGTTTAAAGCAATTCATTATATTTGTATTGTTTAATCAAATATTCGACTCTAAACTGATGGTTAGATTGAATGGTATTATATTTTTATAACGATTTTTTCAACTAATTGTTTGGTTTAATCCAAAAGATGTGTCTTAATGAAAATATTTAGTCAATTCTATTTTTTAATAAACTTAAACTTTCATTACTTTATGCGTTCTTTTTAATGCTTTTCAGATTGTTTACTAATATTTCACTTCACTTTTAATATTTTAATCAAACTTTTCAACCTATATTTTTATTATGGTTAAATATTTCTATAAAATATATAATTATAATTGTTGTTTATGGTTGAATCACACAATTCTGTTTGAGACAAAAACTTATAGAAATTTTTCTGCTGTGCTTTCATATGAGACCATTATCTGACAATTCTTACTTCAATAGTCCTATTTAATTGAAGAATAAATATGTTTTTTGAAATTATTTCTTCCATTGTCGGAAGCTTTTAATTTTTTAAAAGAAATTTTGGATATAGTTTTGTTTTTATTGATCAAGATTTGATTGTTTTTAAAATGATTGCAATAAAAGGAGATAAAAGGATAATCAAAACCTTAACAATACATGACTAAAATTCTTGACAAAAATTTAAGTGCAAAATTAAATTAAAGCAATACTTTGGAGAACTTTTATCAGCAGCACTTGTAAATGTCTAAATTCAAAATGTCTAAACCCTGTTTTGAATCCCCAGAATTCCTCATTTGATATGAAATAAAGTTATGTTATGTTAAGTTGGAGATTGAATGTTGGGTTAGTAAAAAAGGTTTTAGACATTTCGAAGTTAAGCCTTTCAATCTTCTCAACAAATTCTTCAAATCCGATTAGAGTATTATTTAAAGCCTGATGTCATTGATATAAAAACAAAAGATTAGAGACAACTAACATAATAAAATGCGAAAATTGTGTCACTGTATCCATTCTATTGATTCGATTTATTAAACATTATTTGAATATTAGTATTAATAAGATTTTTGATAAGATTAATATTAAAAGACTGATTAAAATGATTAATGAAAAGGCAACATAAATATTGAGTGTTTTGATAATATTAATATCGATTCCAAAGAAAGCTTGTAATTTTTGCAAAACATTTATTTAGTTTGATTGAATAGCCCTACATCTCAATGGATTTCAATCTTAATTAAAGCACTTTTTTGTAATACATTTCCTACAAAGTAAAGCACTTATCCTACTTAATAAACTTTGTGATTAAAATCAAAATAATGGTGAGCTTACAATGTTTACAACAAAAAATCGCATCAATAAACATTGCTTCCATAAAAGCTGGATTGCATCCAAATAACTTTTTCTAAAGTTCACAAATTATTTTAGTCTCAAATTTTAGACTCAACTTTTATAATCCACTACTTTTTTAATATGAATACTTTTTCAAAAGAAGTTTTTCTTAAATGCTTAAGTTATATCTGTTTCTGATCAAAATATTCGAACTTTCATTTACTATTGAAAATGAAGATTAAAGGCTTTCTTCATGAAAAATGAAAAATAAGTTTAAAAATTAATTAAATTTTCATGTGATTCCATTGATGAGTAAAATGTTTTACTACTATTGAAGTGTTTGGCTCATCGAATTTTAAGGTTTGTGTAATCCAAATGTAAACTATTAGTTGATCTTATAATGATTTGAAACAGATCTTTATTTTGAATTGTTAATGAGAGTACGAACCTTTTTTACCAGATTTTTCATCAGAAACAGATATAGCATTTATGAAAAGGTTTCAAAATAAATTATTACAGCTTAAAGTGAACTTCTTCTAAAAAATATAAACAAAAACACTTAAATTAAAGACTATCTAAACTCATAAAATGATTTCATCAAGTTAAAGGTTAAAGGTTAGATGAGCGCAGAACGGGCATTGACCAAATTTTTAATTAATAATTAATAAACAGGGAATAAATTCTTATTTTTATGACAGGTTAAAAAAACTCTAATTGGTTGGGAATTTGGAAGTTAATCAAAGCTTTATAAAATAGTTAATCGAATATATTGTTCTGAATATTGTCGTTAAAATCAAAGTTACGCTCCATTGAGCTCGAAGAATATCTATAAACCTCACCTGAATCTGACAGCTTTTGCTGAGCATTGCATATGAGTTCAAATGTTTAAATCAAAAAGCATTAATCTTACATTAATTCAAGTTTGTGAAAGTCATGCATTAATAAGAGGCAGAAAATTTTAATTTTATGTAAGCTTATCTCAAATACCATTAATATTTCATGCTTAGAAGATTGTTTGAGTTATTGCAAACTTAATCCTAAAATTTAATAAATCGGACAAAAATATTGATTAATATTGATTTTAAGTGGATTTCTATCCATTATTCATGCTTAAAATGAACGTTCAGCAAGTTTAAGAAAACTTAAATTACTTTCAGAATTCTAACTAAATATATCCCAAAAACATAAATATAATAAAACATGTAGAAAATATCCTGATAAATGAGTATTAAA
>JAQFZT010000171.1:0-36063 GCA_034696325.1 Camisiidae sp. | reverse complement strand
AAAGAATTAAGTTTCAAAAATGGTATAATTTTGCAAATTTATTTTCATTTAGATTTATGAATAGATTTCAATTAATTATTTGTAAAAATGATAATTTAAAAAATTTTCTTATAAAACTTTGTTTTAAAAAACTTTAGAAAAATAGTATAAAAATTGAGCATTAAATTTATAAAAAGCATATTTTAGTATTGATTGCGTTTGATAATAACTAAAACACTCTAGAATTATGTTAATTTTATTCAATATACTCTATCCTTTGTAAATCACAGGTAAAACATGTTTTGTAGGAGAATAAAAAAGAAGTTCAATATCAGCTCTCCTGAAATGTTGACATGTATGCGGAAATACTTTACAAAAAATACACATTTATGGAAAAAATAATGGTTTATATATTTATGTATGTAAAAAAGATACAAAAAGGATATAAGAATGATAGTTGAATGTCAATAAAAACTGTGGTGCCCTAACTTCAAGTGACAATTTGATTATAAGTGACTATTTAGGGATAAATTGAGTGAATGTGTAAATGAGAGCATAGTTTGAGATTGAAATAAGAATGAAGAGAGAATGTTATAAAAGTATAGCTGCTTTTATGTTGTTAGGTATCGAATTGGTTGACTCTTTTCCTGTGAGGGTATCATTATATGGCAAATAAAAACATGCACTGTATGTATGGCAGTCGCTATGGTATTGATCGTCTCAACTACAGTAGTTTTTCTTCTTTTACTATTATAGTGAAAAAATAATACTGGCTTACATTCAACAGGCGAATGATAGATAGGATTATTGTACGAAATACAGTCTGTCCTGTTTTTATTTCATATACCACAATATTTTTCTCATTTCTTCAATTTCTTCATTACTTCTCTTTCATTTTCATTATTCAATCACTCAATAGCCTTTCAAATAATTATTTACTGTCTTTTCAAATTCATTTTTAATCTACTTGTGGTTGAGCTTTCAATTTTAGTTAAACTTCAATTCGTTCATGTTATTTAATTACAGCATTGATTGATGTTTTTCTGAGTTATGAGTTATTCCAAGATGAATAGAGTGGTAAATATTTGTATAACTTATAGGATTAAATACACAAATCGAGGAATGTAGTGCCGAAGACTGAATATCAATGTATTTCAACAAAAGAATTCTGTTTTAAAAACATAAATTCATAAAATCTGGGATTTCTCTCATTCTTTGGAATGGTTTTCACGTATTTGGTAGGAAAATATGAACTTATTTTTCTTATTTCCTAAAAATGATAACCTATTTAGTGATTGACAATTACTGTTCTGAAAATAAATACTTCGAACAGAATAATTTTCAACATTTCTGATAAAAATTGTTAACTTTTCCATTTCAGTTGAATGAGATTTTTTGATCTTTTTTTATATTAATGTTGGAATGAATTTTATTTTTTAATCATATAAAGTAATTTTGTTAAATGAGTGTTAAATGAGTGGCCAAATTTAATTTAAACGCATTTACTATATTAAAAATATATTATTCATTTCAATAATTTATAGCATTGAACAAACATTAGTTTAATTACAAATTCAGAGAAATTAAGTTTTAAGTTATTTATGTTTATACAAATTTCCGTCAACTTTGAGATGCAATAAAAGGTGAACATGTAATACATGTTCATGAGTTTGTTTTATGATCTGATGTGAAGAAAATTTAAAACTTTGTGAACACAAAATTTCAAGTAATACCTAGTCTTTTAAGGCTCCAGAATATTCTATAACATTCATGTACAGAACACGGAATAATAAATTAGTATTGAATGAAAAAAGTTTTTCTTCATACACTTGTTATAAAAGTAAAGCATTTTTCAGATTTCATGTCACTTCAAACTAACACTAAAGTGTCGAATCCCTTATAGAGTGAGGAATAGATGGAAAGAAGAAAAATCTTCTCTCCATCAAAGAAGCAAAAAGATTGTATGCATAGCTATTACTAGAATCAAAATTGTAACCTTAGTAACGACACAACTGGAGTCAAACGAAATGGATTTTTGGCTTTAAGTCAGAGAAAAATATGTCATCAATGAAATATATATAAAGTTATACATTCAGTATTATAACAAGAATAGGTATATAAGCATATATGGACTTAAATCTACGCATAAATGATTAGATGATGATAGGATGCCATCATTTCCATTTAAATACTATTATATTTCCTCAATCTGTGAATGTTTACTTACAATCAAATAGGGTATTAAATTTGGAAACATTTTCTCTATTTAAACCATAATATTTAATGGAAATCTTTTTAATTTCAAGGAAATCATACAATTATTGCAGGCTTTTATTCAATTAGTGGTTTAACAATTTCTGATAACTATATTATTCGTGGAACTGATGAATGCTTCAGAACTTATTTCAAAGTTGTTTTGAATATTTATTATTACAATTAAGATCTTAGAACATTATTAATCTTATAAAATAAATGATTTAATGATTTCTTGAGAGTAAAATGATATGTCTCTTTGAATATTTCTTAGAAATTATTTTGAAAGCAATTTTGTAACTCAATAACAGAACATAAGCAACAGATATTTCAATTTCATACTGATTTCCAAGAAAAACCTTTTTCATAACTACTATTAGGTTTAAAAGCATTAATCATTTTCACCGATTGTTACAGTACTTAATGATAGTTTAAGTGAGAAATTTTGAAAACTATCAATGAATAATAGCTCATATGCAACATATTTGACTTATTTTCATAGATTCAAAGCAATTAAGTCAAGTGGAGACTTATCTGTTAACAAAAACCATTCATCATTTTCACTCAAAATGAGTTATATTTTAGATAAGCGTTAGTTTTCCATAGAAAATAAGTAATTTGACACTACGTTTGTCGACACATGTTCTCAAATAGAGTGGCTTTTAAGGGGCAAAAATGATTTTCTAAACTCAAGGATCGGTATTTGATTGAGTAATAAATATGCGCATAATATCAAAATTTAAATATTATGCAAAAAATCGCAACAGCTTTTAGGCTTTGCTCATTATATGCAACACTTTCAGGATTTATAATGCTTTTTACGTTTAAAAGTTGTATTTTTCTGTTTATTTTCAAATATATCTTTTGAAAAACTTCTTTTATTAAATTTTTAATATAAAATGCTTTATATTAATTGAGAAGAGCATCCGTTGTGAATGACTTTTACAAAAAGAGAGAAAAGAAACTTTCAACTAATTTAAAATGATAGGCTCACTAATCTTAGTCATTAACATGAATTGAGATATTAAACAAAGTTTTTTGATAAAATTTGATTCATTTTTCAACAAAAACTATGATTGATTCACCGCATGGAAGACAGCACTTGCTATTCATTTATTGTTGTCTTTTAGATACAAATAAAACTTCTATATTATTAAACAAGGCTGTAATAGTTGAGGAAATATGAATTCAAATGATGGAACTATGATATTAATTATTTTTGGCAACAATAGAAATCTAAATAACATTGAAATTTAGAAATTATAAAACTTTTCAATTTTTGACAACAATGCTTCATTTTATTGTGTGTGGGCGCGTACTATAGCATTATTGTTATTCTATTTCTTACTAATAGAGAGAAAAATTATTGCAAATCACGCGCACATTTAATTTGAGCGAAGATTAGCTTTAAATGATTTAAGATGTGACTGATTATCATGTAAAAATATTTAAGTTACATTTAAGTCACATAAAGTTAAAAAGTCAAAAAGTTAATTTCAATTCATATATCATTTTATTCAATAAAAAGCAAATTTCAACATTTTTGTCAATCTTGGATTTAATGTGTGATATATCAAATTGAAACTAAGATTACAGGCTTCAAAATCATATCAATTTGAAGATATCATTCCCAGTGGTTTTTTCACAAATTAGATTCAAAATGGTTTCATTTTTGCTGGACCTCCTTCTGTACTCCTTTGTAATCATTTTATCTACTATTATATTATCAGGTTTTTTTCAATATTTATAAATAAAACTTTATATAACGTTCGATGAAAGCACTGTTTTGACTAAAGCACGTTCAAAATTAAGTGCAGTTACTCTTTATGGGAAATAATTATTGAAATTCCAGAATTCTCGGATACCTAACGAGTTTCATAGTTTCGTAATTTCTGTCCGTCTCTCTGTCATCAACAATAAGTTATAAATATCATTGTTTTAAAAATCTGAAGATTTGATAACTTCTTCATTTCAAAATTATTGAGAATTCTATTGTTGCCAAAAATTGATAAATTTCAGAATTTTTATCTTAATGAAGTCCTTAATTGTTGCAAAAATGACTTAAAACATAGTATACATGATTGAATTTGATATTTACTGCTATGATATTAGGAAGCTATTGATATAATACTAAGTTATATCCAAAGTTTTCTATAACATAATTAAGACTTGAGAAAACATGTTGAAAGCAAAATCCGAAAACTGGGTTAATCACCAATAGCTTCCTATGGCTGCCCTCCAAATATATATGATTTGAACACTGTGTTCAATGAAGGTTACCTTCGAAATTGAAACAGAGTTTAGTCTACGATTATGAGATTTTTCTCTTTTATAAGCAATTAACTTATTCCCAAAATCCTATATAAAACTTCTATTCACAAGTAATGTTCTTCTCAATTAATGTCGAATTTAATAGCATATGTTTGAGAAAAAAGTCTAATTATTTGTTAAATAAATTTAATTAAATGTTGAAAGAAATATTTCAAATTTTCACTTAAAAATACTGCATAATTTGAACACTTTTATTGGGTTTTGATTGCTATGCATTAATAAAAGTTAAGTTTTATTACTCTATACTCTGTTTCTAATCTAAAAATTTTAGGATATAATGAGAAATATAAGGACTTGTAATTATATGTTATAATAACATATACTATACAAACGAAATTATAATTTGTTTTCATGATATTTTGTTCACTCATGAGAAGCCCTGAAAGTTTTATTATTCATTTTATTATACAAAGCCATTACTGTTTAAATGATATTCGGAATTAAAATGTCAGAAATAATTAAATAAAATTTCTGTACTTTAGCTATTCATTCACAAAACAAAGTGTGGAAACTTTTTAGCAATGTATCAAAAATATTACTATTTTTCATGACATGTTAATTGTGTAGTCAAGCGAATGATTTTCACTCTATTCATTCACTGTAAACCAAATCTTCATACCAAACATCTATTCCATTATAGAATATATTTTATTACATGATATGCATCCAATTCTTTAAGCTTCAAATAAAGAATATTTTGCAAGTCAAATACCCATTTATTCTCATTATTACCTGAATAAACAACAAGACTGACGAAGAATAAAACTCGTTGTGTAAAAGCTAATGAATAATCAATTTAAATGATCAAAATTATGCTTTATATCATTTTACAACAATTAAACACTTCAATAATATTCATATTTTTTTAATTAAAAATTTTTGGTAACAATTAAAGTATTGTTGGCTACAGACGGACGAACAGAAAGTACGAAATTATAAACTCGTGTTTTCATGACTACAGTAGTTGAAAACTGCTCTTTATGTGATTCAATAACAATTTATTACTCATCAAAACACTCATTATGTTCTCCATAGAATTAAATCAATAGATATTTAAACTCAAGGCGAAAAAATATAAGTTTCTTCTGCTCATTATTTATGGGAAATCAAGTGAAATGACTTCTGTACTCGAATTTTTCTTCTTTAAACTAACGCTTTTTAGATTATAAGCTCTCTTGAGTCTAAACGAAAGTGGATTTTTCTATTAGAAAATTATTTTTTTCCTCGATTTCAGCATAGGTTTAGTAGTGATCTCTAATTTCGAGCTCTAAAATGATTAAAAAAAATTGATGAGTTATATCAACAAATCTAAGACTCTTATTGCTAATTAGCTATCAAAATGATAAGTAAACTCCTATCTATAAAGTCCTAACACTTATTGATTATGAGAATTTAGAATTTATTTTGATTTATTGCTAACGAGAAAGAGATATTATTGAGATTTATAAGGAGTTTTGGTCAGAAAATTACTGATTTATTTATATTAATGGGCGAACCGGTGTTTGAGGATTAGCAGTAATGCACATAAAATTGGGATTCGGATTATAGGTGTTGAGAAAACTTTTATTACTATCAACATATGGAGAGATTGAGCTAAATTCATAGACAGGTTTCTATGAATTAAGATTAATGAAATTATGTAAGCTTTCAAACAATATCAACCTTTGCTTATAACTTTCTTATATGGTTTCATCACCAACTCTTCAACTTTAGATTCAGTCAATGTATTTCGAATAAATTAAGAACCATTTCAGATCATTTCATCAAATTATAAATATTTATAACCATTCCATCAAAATTGATTGCAAATTTTTCTAATTTCTTTGTCGTTAAAACTTTATCAATTAATTTAATTAGCATTAATTTGAATGAGAATTTTTCAAAAATGCTGATTAATGCTGATTATAATTAAATTTGATTCTGATTACGGAATTTTCATCAATTCAAGTGCTCACCAATAAGATGACCACATGAATTGTTTTTATTCTGTTGGAAATTTGATCAATAATTTGCAAATTCTATTTCTCATTATTCAACAAGATTTCAGGCAATTTTAAAATATTAATAAAAAAATTACAATTTTCAATCTTTTGTATGAAATTATTGTAATTTTTGAACTTTATTTTCACCAAAAGTCAAAGCTAAGTCAAGAAATAATAATCAATTGAAGTAACTTTATATATTCGCTTCGCTTTCATATATTGCGAAATTCTATGGAATTATCGCTAGTTTTCTACACTGTTTTCATAGCACTATATATTTTGACATTTGTTGCACAAGAATTTTTTACACACTCTGCTTATTAACAGGAAAACATTCAATATTTGTATTATTAATACTATATTTACGATATTCTATAATTCTAGATGACTTGACTTAACAAAAGAAAAAAAGTTGTTGATACACAGTTTTGGATACAATCATATTCTGCGTCAGAAATGATACAAAAACAGGAAAATAAAATTTCTTTAATAGATTACTAGTAAAACATCGAAATGTGAAAGTTGTGTTGAAAAAAATGATCTGTTTTTCATTACTCTAATAAGATAATTATAGGAAAATTTTATGATTACCGGATAAATAACAGGTCAATAATTTTGATAAGAGTATGTACGACATAACAAGGTTTCAGATAACGTCACTTAGAACTTAAGAATGGATTGCCTGCTATTTATAGGTAGACGAGAGAAAACTTTCGTGACTATTATATGAGTGGGAGTACGTGATGGAAAGTAGTGTTCAAGAATTTTTTGGTTGTTAGCTTTGAGAGAAGAATGTATATAAAGTGCTTTCTATTATCAATAGAAAACAATGCACGTGAAGAATTGATTATAGCATACATTGTAATAGCTGTGCTGTTATTTAAATAACCAGCTTATATGGTATACGCCCTGAATAATAACGACAACAATACAGGTTAACAAATATAAGACAAGTTTCAATTTAATGAATATTAATTCTAAATAATTATTCTTTAGGTCCAATTGGGTGAAGACTATTTTCTCCGCCAATTTTATTGCATATAGACATTGCTTTCTAGTTATAGTTTTCGCAAATGTTATTCCTGTGTCTAATTATAGTAACAAATAATTGAATATTTATTATAATTTCTTTCCATTCAATGCAGATTTATATCGATTTTATGCCTCTTTAGAGGCTCGGATAGTGAGTACGCAATAAGAGAATAATAGTAATCCTTGAGTCAACTCTTTTTTAGATACCTGTATGAGAAGTTACTTTTCAAAAAATATTTCTTCTCTCAGCTCAGAACAGATCCTTCATATTTAGTATTTATTTGAAGATTATTTACAGACAAATGTATCATGTTTTATGAAATCGAATTATGGGAAACATTTCATGTTTAAAAATATATATACAATGAAAAATTGGATATTTTTGTTTCACAATATGTTTTGTGAAGATTAGAAGAATATTTGATTTTGATTGAAGTCATTATTTTGAATAAATAAAACGCTGATCTCTAAAACAAATTTAAAATTTTTACAATAAAAGTCAATAAAACTTTTAAAATACTACTCGTTTAAAATAATTCAAACTCATTGAGTCTTATGATTGTATTGATGATTAAATGATTAGTATTTGCTAGATATTTAACATGATAAAGCTTAAAATCTAGTCATTTATTTTAATTATAAATCGTCTGTTTAAATGCAAGTTTTTTCATTAGTAATATTGCATTATCTATAAAAAAAACTAAATTATCTTAAATACTATTCCACTACAAACTGAACCAAATTAGCCATAATATCAAATAAGGGACCACTTTGTATGAAAACTTATTGTAGAATGAAAAGCAACTGTAGTCTAATTGTTTTTGTGAGTTTTTTTCACTATTTCTTTTTGTCACGTATTCTGTATTTCCATTCAATTTGAATTTAAGCTATGAATTAATGAATTGTTCTCTCGGAAGAAGTTGAATAAATTTGTTAGGAATGAGTTGTTCAATGAAATTAATAGAGGTTTTCAACTTTCGAACTATAGAACTGAGAAGATCTCATTTCATGAATATTCACCTCAGAATTGGGTCATTGAATATGAATGAGTCCTATAAATCCGAAATTATTATTGACTAAAAGAGATTCAATAAACTGAACAATGATTACGCGTTTGGATTATTAAAACCTAGAGTTCAGGCTTTTTAATTTGACTTCAAACAGATTTTCTACAGTATTTCTGCTGACAAAGCAGTACTCAATTCAAAAATGTCACAAAAACTCATACATTCATTCAGATTTTCAAATATTTCTAACATTGGCAAAAGTTTTATGATTTGTCTCTTTCATAAACTTGAGAAATTTTGGCTCCAATTTTTATAGCCAAATAATTTTTCATCAATTCTGGTTCACTGCAGATGTCTTCACAAATATTCAATTTAGAGTAGTGTTGTTTAGCATCGAATTTTCATTTTATTTTCTCTTACCTTTGCTTTTACTATAAAAATCAAATTTTTTGCTTTTACTATAAAAATCAAATTTTTTGCTTTTACTTTTGCTTTTGATTTTTCATTCAATAATTTACTTAAAAGCTCACTTTGAATCTTATATTCTATTAAATATAATGTTCATCAGACATTCAAATTTAATTAAAGAGCTTTGATTGAAGATTTTTTCACAAAAGATTCTGTTATCTATGGATGAGATTTGAAAAGATTTTTGTTCGAACAAAAAGCAATGTTATCTTTGACAGCTTCGAAACTTTGAAATAAATAATGTGTTAAGGAATTTAATTAAAATAGAATATTATAATCAGTATTTTAAAAAGCAATTATTTGAAAGATGAATATTTAGTGCACTGAAAGAAAAGCAAAACTTGCTAAGTATTGAAATAATGTTTTGAAATAATTTGTCTCTTACATAATGTTGGGTTTTCTCTTAAGTTTTTCGTCGAATCAAAATTTCAGAAACACAAATTGTTTTTTCTATTGAGCAGTTCTTATTTCTATAGAATTTATTTTTACAACAATAGCTTTTTGTTTCGTGTGATATTAGACCAAAGCTGAGGGTTTAAACTTGAATTACTTGTTTATGATGAGAATTAACTGTAATGGACTCTAATTTGTGTTATTACTTGCTTTGTTTGGAATACTAATGGATCCAAAGTGTTTGGGGTTCTATCGAGAATCAATTGGACTCATTGTTGTTCAAACATGAAGCTTCTCTATTAATTTAATTCTATTTAATAACTATAATTTTCTATTTAACCTATCAATGTCCCATTACATCAATTCAAAAATTACTTATCTTCTTATCAAATCTAAACAAATTTCTCTAGAATTATTCCTCCGCAAAAATCATGTCTAATATAATTAATTTTATGTTCATTGAGTCATATTTATAATCAAATAAATAAAATGATTCTGAATTTAATATTTCTGTCACTCAATACAAGCTCTCAAATGAAGCTATGATTAATTGACTGTTAGATTCGGTATTTCTTTAAACTTGAATATGTCTAATAATTTATTGTATAATAAACTAATATCAATATGATTTTCAACTTGATTAACATTAATTTTTGTTTAAACAGCATTATCATGACAGAGATGTAAGTGATATATCATTTATAGTGAAATGAATTATTAAGAGAGTTAGTATTAGCTTTTCTGTAAGAAAAACCGAGTCGTCGTTTGTGTTAAATTTATAGTTAGACTTTAATCAAGGTTTCAATTAAATAATTAAGAAGTCAGTACGCAGTTTAGTTAATTCAATGTATAGACACAAAAATAACTCATCATTTCTTGTTCATATCTAATCAACTAAATATCAAGTCAAGTAAAAAAATTTCAAACTTTAAATGAGTTTTAAGTCAATATTGAAATATCATATTTAGGAAATGTATGAATTTTAAAGCGGAAAATGTGTTATTTTGAATAATAATATAATTTGAATTTAGATAAAAACTTACCAAATATTCAGCTGAATAAATATTAGTTTTATGTTCAACGAAGTTATCAACAGTTGTTAAGCAAATAGAGTCAGAAAATTATGATTTTCTTCAAACTTAATCTCATAACTTGATGGCACACAAAAAATAGTCATAAACTTCGAAAAAGCTTTCGTTAGTTATCAGTTAAGTTGAAACTAAATTAAAATTGACTAAAAAACTCCGAAATGAGTCAACAAATACCGCAATTACTTTAATATGATAGGAGAGAAACCTATTATAGTAATAATGATATACTAGTAATAAAGTTAAGTAATAAAAGACATAATGTTTTTGAAGCAATACTTCTTATATGCTGTTGAATGCAATTTCTGTGAGCAAATAGAAGAGAAAATAAAAGAGTAGAAATATAGTGAAGAAAACGAGTCCTTAGGAGCACATCATCACATAAAACGAGAGCCAAGAGTTTAAGGAATTTATCTTATGATAATCTAAACGTGATTACAGAGAGCGATAGCGAGAGAAACTGAAAGCCACACATAGTTATTATCGCACAAAAAGTTTAAGAGACTTGTCGTTGAGGAGAACTACACTATTTTCCCGAGTGTTTCTCTCTCGAACTCACTCTCTTTTATGGTAAACACACCTTATGGGCAAATCATACACTTTAGCTGCTGGAGAGCGAGAGGGATTGAGAGAGAGAGACTTGTGAGAGTCACCTTCTGACGTGAGATCCACACATTCAATAATGCTCTCACTCGCGAGTCGTATGAGAAAGAGAGAGAGATACTAGTCGTGGATGCGATAGAGTGCATGCTTCAATGAACTCAGGATGAGGCAAAAGTACTGGTTGTAAAGCGAAAGCCTATGGACATGGTTGCAAATGCTCACTACGTTCAATGCGCTCTTTTATTGATCCTCAACTTTTCATATATACATTCTCTAAAGTACAGTCATTACTGAAATACCTTCAGTTTTCTTACAACTAAAATACTAGTATGTTTATCGTTCTTATCATTGTTTTTAATCATCTTTGGACACTTTTTTTGTCTCTTGAATCTACAGTTTTTATTTTCTAATCATTTGGTACAAGTTTCATAATTAACAAAATTCATTAATATCTTTAATTCTGATTCATTTTACGAAAAGTGTGCGAAGTATTGCAGGGCTTCATAGAAATATACTGAAAAGTTATTGTTTTAAAATTAATCATTTTTAAACAAGAAAATGTCTCTTATACAAAGCATGAAGAATATATTTTGAGGAAAGTTTAAACCTCGCACTCGATTTGCAAAAGGAATCTGATTTGTTATAGCTTTTTAGCTGACCTGAGAAATAAAATTCATTATTCATTCTCTTGTATTTAATTAAAAATGAATCCTTGATTATTACTCTATAATATTTATTGGATTTACATTGAAATAATTCATGCAATTGTATCATATAATAAATTTAAATTTTAATATATTTAAAAAAACTTCCCCAAAAATGAAAGTTTAATTTTCGAAAAATTTATTCCATAAAAATTAAGACCATTATTTAAACCATATTAAAGAATGTTTGATTCAATATGAATTTTGAGTTAAAAAATTGAATTAGAACTTGTTTGAAGAAAAATGTTTTGTTAAGCCTTTTCCATATTTTTTGAAACTGTTTTGAAATGGACTTTACACATACACACCTAACCTAACCTTATACATGATTATTATACAGGCATAGTCTTTTGTTAACAAAGAGAAATTTGTGGCTAACAGTCTTGTGGCGACTAATACTATAAATTCTCATCCAATTCATATCCCCTCTTACTTTCTCTTTCTTGTAGAAATACTTTTTCTATTTCATAATATATTGTACTTTATTTTTCACTGAATTTCACGATAATCCATGTTATGCTTCACACAATTTGCAGAATCGTTTTATATGTTGACAATTATATGAATTGTGAATTCGTTTCATTCTTTATCTTTTCTGTCTCTTAGAATTTTCTTTCTTTTCTCTTCAGGAAAGATAAACAAGATTTTCTTTTATACCTTTTTAAACTCATGTGAATAAGTTTTAGGTTTGGATCACTTTTTTCTCGGAAAAAAAATTGTTAAGAATTTTTCAAATGAAAATTTCATGAAAAATATTTAAAAGAACACAAACATAAAACTAAATATTTTACTTTTGTATTAAAGGGGTTTCTATATTATCTTAAGAGTAAACTTATTTTCCAACTAAAATCTATTTGGATTTTAAAATAAAATAAAATTTATCTTTATTTTGGGTGTGATATATACTTAACTTTTTTTGGTGAGAACTTAAATCTCCGACAAATCTTTATATAACTCATAGTTAGCGCGTAAGGTTTTTCTCTCGATTTCACAGAAGCTATTTATTAAAGTATTGTCTCTATATGTTTTCAGAGTTACCCATTTATTTTCCACAACTGTTTGCATGCGTTTGATGTGAAAACCCTTATTTCACGTTTCAACCAACATAATAGCCCATAAAAATCAACAATTCAACTAAATATAAGTCATTTCTTACTATTCCTAGAAATGAATACTTTATTGATTGAAAATTTTTTTCAAAATTTCAATTCAATTTGAATATATGCTCATATAATTCATTTAAATAGATTACAAAATAGCGATACCCTTGAAAATTGCAGAATAAATAAAGAATAAAATAATTTAATTTTATTAGTGGGAAAATTGGATTCGTTTAGCCATTCTTTAATTTAAAATAATAAAATGTCTTATAAATGTTGAATTTGAGTATAAATAATAAGTTAGAGTTTATCGTAAGCACGATGTGTGCTCTTATGTCAGCTATTTCTGCAACAATACAAAAGGCAAAAAACAACTAAAACTAATTTCTGTGACAGATGTACTGGTATTATAATTTTGATCTCAAATTTAAGCAAAAGATTAATACATGGTTTTGTGTTATAAGAAAAATCTCTTCCATTACTCAAGAGTTAGTTATCAAAACGATTTTCGGCATAATTCCAGTCGGATTTAGTGCTGAAACCCGTTATATTCCATGGGTATTAAACATAAACTGAGTAGAGATGGCTTTAGGCTAATGTTATAATGCAATTAACATTATTTTGTGAGTACTTATCTTTACTAAATTGAGTTACGATACAGTTGATGTCTATACACTTTATGATTCTTTTGAAAGTGTTATCTCTTCTATTTTGAAAATACCTTAATGTGCTTTATGATGAGAATCAGCCAAATTAGTGATGCCAACATGTGTCCAACTAAAAGCTTATTATTTTAAAGCTTAATTCGAGTCAAAACATCTTATTCATCATTTATGCGCAACGAATCTAACTCTTTACGAGTTAAACTAAGTCTAAATCAAAAATTCATTTCACTTATCAATTTTTCATTAGCAGTTAATAAGAGTTCATAAAATTGCATAAATATTTTCAGAGCCTTCAAACTTAAAATCGATTTGTTGTCTAAATAAAATTGTATTGATGGCCATGAGCTAAATATATTGTTATGAAACAGATAATAAATTCTTCGACCATTTTTAGAGTAAATTACATAACTCAGGTCCAGGCCTTCTCTGGCTCTGATAAGAGGTTTATTATTTTAATTAAATTTAGAGGAATATACTGTTTAACTTTGACTTTAATGGATCAGTTAAAATGTCTAATTCTTTTCATGAAAATGTTGATAATACAAAGAAGCTTTATTACATTAGATTACAGATGCCTTCTGGCCCTTTGGGATTAGAATCATTATTTTTCACTTTGTTATCAATAAAATTCGTTAAATCTTTTTAATTTCGATCAAATTCTGAGAGTTTCATTATTTGTTTTTCAATTTTTTCATGTTGTTTAATTACTAGTAATATTTGACAAGAAATCTCATTTTCAAATTAACTTTTCTCATTATAAATTTACTATTAGAACATTTATTAGAAAATTATATACAGTTATTCTTAAAAGAATCCCAATATTTGGCTAAAATAGAATATATACTTTAATATCCAAACTGTGAGGGAAAAATTACTCATTTCTTATCTTAAAATATAGATAAAAATAATCATTATCTCTGATTTTCAAAATTTCTTATCAACAATTAATCCTTTTCAGTACAGCATTAGCTGTATTTGTAATAAAGTCTATATATTGCCGATTCTTTTAAGCGTAACTGCACAGTATTGGTAAAAAGATTTCAACGTACACTTTATTAGTTTAATTTTAATCATATTTACTTTTGATATTTTGAATTTCAATAAAATATGTATGAATTTCTTAAAAGTGAATGATTAGTCGAGCTGAGTAAATGGTGATGAGTCTTCCGAGAAAACAATTTTAGTCCAAATTTATAATGAACTTTCTTCAGTAAATATAAACTATTTATCTTTACGAAACATTCATAATAGTGAATCGTTTCTCAGAAGTAGAAAAGTACACAAATAACTGGGAACACTCCAAAATGTCCTGATTCAAAATGTCATAACTCTGTTTCGCTAACCAAACAGTTAATTTGGCACTATATGTAATAAGGAGTTACTGTCAAGTACTCATTTTACAAGTTTATCATATATTTCAATTGAATGTTAAGTCAAGTCATTATGAAATTAATTGAAAAAAAAATCGAAAATGAATGAGCTTTTATTGTTTCATAAATTAAAGTTTAGCCTCTACGGATAGCTTTGGTATTGGTATTGGTATAATGTCTAAAATACTTAGTCTTCAAAGATAAAACCAGTCATTATTTATAGATTTTTTCATTAATTCATTAAATTCAAATTATTTTGGCTTTAGTTTATTTTCAAGTTTGAAAATAAGATAATATTTTGGGGATCAATAATTTAGGGGATTTAAAACAGGGGTTTGAAATTTTGAATTATGACATTTCGAAGTGTAGTCAAACAACTTGTGTCTAATGGTATGAGAAGCTTATAAGTAGTTTTGAAAGTGGCCAAAAAATTAATGACTTGAATTATGTTACTTTTGCTATAAGACGTTTACTGAAAAATTAAATAACAGAATAAGTTACGTCACGTCCAGAACTAATGCCAAAGTCAAAACTCAACTCACGAATAACGCATAATAGCAATGATGTAACCTTTTCAGCTAAAAGTTGGTCTAAAGAAGGAAATAAAGTTCTGGTTTTTGCTATCAGATTATAATACCTTTAAGAATCAGTTAAACAGATAATGACTTATGTGAGAAAACTTTGAAAATAGGTTTTCGGATTTATAGACGATGTCAACTGTATATAAATGGCGGTTCACTTAGTTTTCTGGTCTCAGACATTGGTTTATAATTAGAGAGCTGTCAACATGTTTTTTCACCTAAATAGCGATAACTCTATTGATGTAAAAATTGTTGGTCAGAAAATTCGAATCAAACTCTCAATATTTATGAAAGGATTTAACACATTCACGAAAAGATAATTTAAAAAAGAAATTTGAACTTATCTTTAAATTTTTAAAACTAAAACCAAGTATCGAACTCTGTAAGTTAGATATGATTTATGATTTTGTTTTGAGAATAATTGTCATTTAGGCATCTTTTATTATGATTGTCAAAAGAATAACTATTAAACATTAATAGTCCTGTGCTTTTAAGCATTAATAGTTGGAATCATTGGGTAAGACTATCAATCAAGATTTACAGTTCAAATATCGGTCTTTTCAAAGCAATATAAAAAATATTCATTTTTTTCGAAATCTTAACATATAGTCTTTACCTTAACGAACGGTAAGCACAAAGAGAAATCTTCAATATCTTAGAAGTTATAAATATACAAGTATTAAGGTTACTAATAAACAAAAAATTTTGCCTATATATAGCATCATAAAATAATAAGAATAATAAATGAATAGAAAACAAGTATCAAGTAATATTTATTGAATAAGTAATGATGAACAAAAGCTCATTTTGCACGAGCTTTGGCTTAAGCTAGATTTTTATTGCAAGCTTGAGCTTTGAGGCTAGAGCTTATAATAAGAAAAATATTAAATTTTTATAACTTTCGATTTGCAATTCAAAAAGATCAAAAAAAATTATGGTTCAAAATGAAGGTTAAAATAATTGTTGAGTTCATATATTTTAATGTCTTAAAGTTAGTCAGAAATTTTCCTCAATCTCCTATTCTATCAAAAGATAACAAATACTTAGCATATTTGGTTGTGAGTAACTGAAGAAAACATAAGCTTACGCTTGAGCTCAGCTCAATCCGTGCTCATGCTGTTCATTACGTATTATTTATTATGTTGTAGTCTCTTATTTGAAGGTTGTATTGATATGTGTATTGCAAGTGAATGTTTTATTTAGTGTCCGCCAAAGAGGTATTAAATAAAGCGTGATATTTCATCATTTAAGATCCTTGAGATCAAATAGTTTATTATGTAATATAGACTCTCAATAAGCCCTTTTTTAATAGCATTTATCACAAAAATTTCCTTTCCCTCCCGATATTAAGTATCGTTTTTATGCATTACTACTGGAGGGTCTAATCATTTTCATCATATTATTCATATTCATAATAATCAAATCAAATAATTTTTCATTAAGGCGTTGTTCGAAATATCTTTCAGTCATTTCGGCTCTAATTTTTATATCAATTTTTCCCCATTTATTCAAACAAATAAAAGATTAATTAATACTTTTCTTAATTATCGTATTTTTTCTCAAATTTCTTTAAATAATACTTTATTACAAATTTAAAACTTTATTAATTTTTCCAAAAATCTGTCTCTAAAACACTTTTCTTTAGTTATCAATAATAATTAGGCTTTTAATGACTTAAGCTTAGTATGAATTATGTGATGAAAAACTTCTTCCGAATTCCTCAAAGATTTAATTCAATTGTTTAAGTAATAGATTAGATCTTTAAGTCTATTCGTGATAATGAAGAAAATGTTCATTTACTAGAAAAAATTCTTGCGTTTTGCTCTCTATAAGAAAAGAAATTTGTTTCCAACTAAGTTAAAGCTCATCTTTTGTCTAACAAAATGAAAAAAAAATTCATTGTTAAGATGTGAAAAGGAAATTAAGAATTCGAGGAAAAGCTCATGAAGTTCTTTATTGTCGGTCTACACAATCAGATTTGATTAAACTAAAGGATCCTAAAACATGATAGCTCTGCAAATTTTGATTCACATCTAATATTCAAAATAAATTCAATATAAAGAAAGTTATTTCCATTCTGAAAGTTGAATCAATACAAATAAGACATAATGCATATTAATTTTGACAGTTCAACACTCAAATAATAAATTATATTAAAGCCATTACAATAAACATAATGGAAAATAAACGAACTTTTCTATAGAATATATTTTATTACCCAACAAATGTTTTTCGGATATAATCATTATTAATGACAACTAATACTAAACTTTTCATCTTGTTTTCAATTCATAAAATTGCTTTAATTGTTTAATATGGAAATTAAGAAACATTTAATTAGCCTAAAATGCATTTACCATTTAATATTAATTTTTAATATTGAAAATATGTTTTTCAATTCAATTATATTTTTATTGATGATAAAAATATTAGTTGAAAAGCTAATTATCTTTAATATGAAAACACTAATTATTTACCTCAATATCAACTCGTAGTAAAACAAAACAAGTTTATAGTTTTGTATATTCTGTCCGTCAGTCTGTCTGTCTGTCTGTAGTCAACAATACTTTAATTTCAAAGTTCTAAAGAATTTCTGAATATTATCGAGAATTCTATTGTTGTCAAAGAATAAAGATTTTCAAATTTCTGAGTTTCAATATTATTGAAGTGTTTAATTGTTGCAAACATTCAAAGCATGATTTGAAGGTCTTTATTATTGAAACTAATATTTCATTAACTATTACACGACGAGTCCGTCTTGTTTTACTTATTCATTGAGTGCTGAAAAGTACAGAAGACACCAGAGATAACAACTTTAATTTACTATTTATTTCTGGTCATCAATTCAATAGTACTCTATTTTTATCACATTAAAAGTCATTTCACTAAAGAAAAAGTCAGTTTAGATAATCAAATTTGATGAAAAACTATCACATTAAAAAAATTTATTAACTAATCATCAATTTATATATCACTAACTATTAAATCAGGAAAACCAGTTAATGGATAGAGTTTTATGGCATCAAATTTTCCATCTCTAACTGTCTCTGCTCTTTCCACAATCACATCTGCAAAACCTTAAGTTTACTTAAATGTGTTGCGAACAAAAACGATACAAGAATTGCACATTAGATTCCCATGAGATGCAGCCAATACGGAAAATCGATAGACATCGAGTTAGTCAGTATTGTAAGTTAGCAGCATAGGTGCGCGTACAGGTATTACAGTAGTATTGAGTTATACACAGTCAACCTAACAGTCACCCTATTCTTGCCTCAATCCCATTTCATTCAATATAATTAGTGGTATTTCCAAAAGATCTCAAATTAGTTTTCCTTTCAAAAATATTTCATTAGCAATTTCTATCATTCAAATCAAGTTCTTTTAATCACTGTTCACAGATTTCTTCAAATTTCCCAGTAATCAATGCCTCAATTTTGGTGTTAAATTTATGAGATTTTCATATAATATCAAGTTTAAGCCGAAATTTTAATATTGAATATGTTCCTAAAATCAGTAATTATTTTTATAATACAAATAATTGATTAAATTTAATCTCTTTTGAGAAAATTTGTCTCTAATTGATTTCTGTGAGCTCTAATTGATAGCACTGCATAACTTATTTACTGTAATAAGTAATAGAAATTTGCAAGTAATCAACTCTTATGTATAAAGTTTGGGGAGAATCGCCTCAAGAATTTAATATATATTAAAACCTTGAAGCGTTGCAAAATAACCAGCAAAAGTTCTTTGGTTTTTATTTCTCCAGCAGGACTATTATGCGATCCTAATTGGATAAGAATCAATGCAAAGAATTTTCTAAGAGTCGATTCGCTCAAGAATATTCCGAAATAAGTGAATCGTAAGCAACTATTCTGTTCTATAACTGTTACTTTACATTACATGAGATGAGAGAACCAATTTTTGCCAAACCCTTAGAGCTTAGAAGTACTACTTGTTCGTGAAAAATAAATCTATATTTACTAAGAAAAATTGAATAACTTTTAGAATTCTCTATTTTCTCTATCAAATTCTGTACTCATGTTAAGACATCTTCTTTTTTAACTACTGCTACAATCAAATCAGTTTATACATTCGTACGAATAGTCTGTCTGTCTGTAGCCAACAATACTTTAATTGCTGCCAAAATTTTCCAAATTTTATCACTTCTCAACTTTGCCACTATTCAAGTGTTTAATTGTTTTGAATTTGAAGATCTTTATCATTTAAATTCATAATTATCTAACTTTTACACTACAAGTCAGTCATAATACTGTCGGTCTTGTTATGTAAAACTTAAGAAACTTTTGTATTTAGACGGAAGAAAGCTCTAACTGAATATGAACATGCTCTTACTGAATATGCACATGTAAGTTCATATACTAAAAGTATATAAGTAGAGCTTTCCGCCGTCTAAATTTAAAAGTCTCTTAACTTTTTTACTTAAACTTTTCATTCTAAAGTTAGGAGTTTTTTTCAAGATTCTGTTTTATATATTTATACTATATATATATTTCGTTTATACATTTAAGATCATTCGAAAAAGAGATTGCGATTCTCATCATTTTTTGCACAAATTTCAACTTATTTACAAAAAAGTCTCAACTTATTCTTAATTCTAGATTTTGATTGAGTCAAAAAGTGAGCAATTTTTCATCCTAAATTTCAATCGATTCGTTAATTAAAACAAAAATCTAAAGCTCGAAAATTTTTATCTATCTTTTAATTATAAATTATTTTGGTCTCTCAAACACCACATCCTTGAAATTCTCTGAATAGTTCTTTTGTATATATTGATAATGTCAGAAAACGTGAAAATATTGTATGCTTTTTATGTAGTGAAGATAAGTCACAATCAGAAACTTATTAGAAAATAAAAATATGTTAATAAAAATTGTGAATAAAGGCTTGAATTTGTTCAATGACTGTTAATAATGAGAGATATTACTTAAAAAATTGGATAAATAACATATAGGGTTTGATTTGCTATCAAAATCATTATTAACAGTGTATCCAAAGTTTTGTCTAATATTATATTTACTGAAGAAATTGATGAAATTTTTCTGAGCCCTTAATATACATTTTTAATCATATATTCAAGTTTTAAACTACAAAAAATTTGAGATAATACAAAATGTTTAATCATTAAAAAGTTTTGCTCTTCATGTTCAATACATTGTTTTTAAAGAAAAATATTATTTGACGCTCAAAATAATTGAAATAATAATACTTTTGATAAAAACCCATTTGATCACAGACTAAAACAACATTATATGTGAATAAGATTTTAAACAGAATCAGTGGCCAAACGATTAACTCAAATTTGGATCCCTTATTAAATATGTGAGTCATATAGTTTTTGAATAATCATTTATAAGTTTGATGTGTGATATGTTTTTTGTTTTTTAACATGCTTCTTTCTTTTTTCTTGGATAGTATAGGTGAAACAATCAATATCTCTATTTGCGTTTTTATTCATCTATTCACTTATTTGTCAAGACCATAGATGCCCATTATATCACCCGAAAGCCCGATCCCCTACACTACACTTTTAGCCCTTATGAAAATATCTATGAGATGTTGTGTTTTTAAATCTTTTCAGATATATAGAGAATGTTTGAATTATCTATCTATTAGAGACCATTTCGAGATCTAAATTAGAGTTGCCAAAGGATGAGAGAGGGGGAGATGGAGTTACAAAAACTGAGTAAAAATCAATTTAATTATTAATTTAAAAGAGGAGTTGGAATGGAGATAAAGTTGGCTCTAGTGGAAATTGAGTTGAAGATTAGTTTAATATTAAATTTGGAGTGGAGATGTAGTTAAAAATTAACTTAATAGTGTTGTTAGAGGGAAGTTAGAGCGAAGATGTAGTCAAGTCGGATGGAGTTGGAGTGGAGATGGAGGAATGACTTTTGAAAATTGGGTACCCTGCTCTAAATTGTATATTTATAATGTTTTTATGTTGAGCAGTACGGCACAAGGAGAACTATCGTGGATAGCAACCGTAAACAACTGATGGATAGCCTGTTGTTAAGCTTTACGGTTTGCTTTCTATTAAATATACATTACTTATATTTATGTGAAGCATGTTTTCATCAGACGTGCAGTTGTTTTATCGGTTGTTTATAGGTACAGGTATCGGTTGTATTCAAATATCTCAATATGGATGTACCATTAGAAACATCCCCGCATCAATTTACTCCAGTTGGTATCCACGATAGTTCTTTCTTCGAGTATACTTATTTATAATAAGAAATTTTTACTATAATAAAGTCATTTAAAAATCCAAGCAACCAAATAGTAAGAGTGATGAACATATTAAATGACTTCAAAATTGACATCAAACATTATTAACTTGATTTTCTATGCATGAAACCTGAAGTTTTAAATTTTGATTATTTTGCTAGAAAACAAGTAGAAATTCAAATGTGATAACTATCGGTAAGATTGAAAATCTGAATTAGTATTGAGTGGTTCATAAAGAGTCAGAAAGAGATGAATGTTCGTATTGATAGGTTAATGTTGCCGTAAAAACTTTCGAGCGGTTCAATTGTTTAAGTTTATTATTATTGGACACACGATTCTCTTGTTTAGGATAATAGGTTGTCATCACGACAAAAATTCATTAGCAATAACTTTATTTTTCGAATTGTTAAGGAAAATTTTTCATTGAATTAGATTCATTTTTTCTCATTTTTTGGTTCAGTTATTAACATAAAATTCTTATTTTCTAATTTGATTTATTCTATGCAGTACTTCTTGAAAATATTTAATTATAGAAATGAAATTAGTCTTAAATAATTAGAAACTGAGCTTTTATATTCTCAAAATAATAGATATGCAATCGTCTTAATACATAGAATAAATTGCAATTATAATTATTTTCTCAATTTAGCCTTAGATTCTAATTAAGATATAATTAAATAAATCAAATTTTGAAAACTTCTATGAATCCTTATTACTAAAAAAGTGCATTTAAAAGAACTAAACTTTTATTTCATCAAATAATATTGAATTCTTTTTTTCATTGATCCTCAAAATACTGTAGTGAAACTTGTAATAATTATTTCATAGCTTAAGAATATTAATGTTTGTTTAATTAATGAAATGCAACTTTAATTGTATAACAATAACAATCCCATACATTTCAAATTCCTATAATCAATTAGTAACTAATGTTAAACTAAAAGTATAAAATTCAATATTAAATAATATACATTCGCAGTATGTCTTGTGTGTGAATTGTGCACACACAATGTAGAGAAACTTTAATAATGTTGAACTGAATAAAATTAATAGTTGTAATGCTGCAGAACCTGGGCTTCAATTAGTTTCTAACTAAAAATATCTATTCTCTACAATACTATAAATCTTTATGTAGAAAATTGATGAATTTTTAAACTAGAACTGGGTCTCTATCGATGATTTCCATGTAAAGAGCTATCGGTTAGGTTAGGTTTGAGTGCATGTTTCCTTAATGTAAAAATACAATGCAAAACTCCATAGACTTTATTAAGTGACAAAATCAAAGATATCATGTTTTTTACAATTAACTCTGCTTTCAAACTTTCTTCTCATTATTGAATTTGAAGTAAAGTTCAATTATTCATACAAATAAATTTCATAATTATTTAATTTTGATTAAAATTTCAGAATAATTCCAATGTAAACATTTAGAGCTTTACAATTAAATGCTTTAAGGCTATTATACAACCAATTTTTTAAGTTTTTGAAAAGATTCGAGAACTTGATATCTGAAAAATACCTGAAATTGTAAACATCATAAAAGATTTATTCTCAATTTTTTCTATATCTATATTATTATGAAATATACTGTATGTCGAAATAAAAGAAAGGAAACTCCCATTTAATAACATAATAAACTCAATTCTAACCTCAACAGAAAACATGTTTGAGAGTTAATGAGAAAATAGAAATATAAATTTGAGATTTGATCTATTATTTATCTGACTTTGAAACAAAATATATAAAATAAAAACTTATAATTTAGTTATATTCATAACGTATAAATCACATACAAAACTTTTATACAGTAGACTCTCGTGAACCATTTTTCTTCTTCTAATGGTTGGTTTCTCCATAGAACTAATGCTAAAAAACCTCGTTTATAGTGAACACTCGTTATAGTGAACGAATTTTACGTGCAATTGGCTTTTCACTATAACGGGAGTCAACTGTATCAGTTAAACTCTACAGTATAATCATTTATTTTAAGGTTAACATTTCACATGATTTCAATCTTAGGAAAAATTCAATATTTTCTCATAAAATAAGAACTAAAAGCTCTGATATATAATAAGAAATAGAGTAACAATTTGACAAAATATGAAATTCTCAACAAAAATAACATATTTTTTCATACAGTACACAAAAGATATTTAATCTTTTCTGGTATTCGAGATAAAAACTACCAACCAGGAAAAAATATGAATACCAGACAGGATTAAATATTTGTATTGTACTTAAATGACAAGTTTTTGACTTATTTGAAGTATATATTATATAATTTTATTACTACCTGTAGTATAAATTATGATTCAATGTCTCTCAGATAATATTGTTAATATATAAAGCTTTTTAATATCAAACAAAGAATTATGTTTATATTGATTTTCATAATATTCTTTCTTATCTTGAATGAAAATATTCTTATTTGAAAGTTTAGGAATTATGTATAGAATTTTTTTAATAATTGAGATCAATTTCAATTGGCTTAAAACTGTCGGTTACATTTCTTACAGAATGTTCCTGTTCCTGTTCCTGTAAATGTTCGATAAAGTATTGATGTCAAAACTTTTACAAAACATGTTAATGACTTTCTATAGTTATTTTAATTTTTAATTATATTTAATTTTTGTATGGGATGGAATTAGAAGAATTGGAAATTGCAAGCTTTAAGCCTAATAAAAAAATGAGTATCTCTTTAAAAATGCTCATAAACTTGAATCTCTGAACCCTAACGAAAGTCTTGTAAGTCTCACCGAAAGCAATATAAAAAATTGTTCAAAACCTTAATACGTTTTGTAAAGAATCTTCTTTATTGAGAAAAGAATAAGTACAGAATCCAGACAAGTGTCAAAACAAGCTCATGCTAAATAAAGTCAAGTAATTTGAGAGCTCTAATAAAGTTTGTCGACTTCAAGAATAATGAGGATATATTACTACATTGTATATTACGTCAAACTATTCTACTGTTATTTTTAACTAAATTAGAAACTAATTATAAGCACAAGACGTATACAAAGCTAAATCATTTTTTTCTGATTAGGTTTTGACGCAATTCTCATGTGAATAGATTTTCCTTTTATCAGTGGCGGAGCTAGACTAGGGTCAGATTCATATTAAATTTATTCTTTTAGTTAACTTTTGGTCATAAATTGCTCATAATTCAGTTCAATTCAAGTTATTTTTCAATTTCTTATAGTTGTTTTCAAATAATTTTTCACATTTCTGTTGAAAATCAATTTCAATGACATTTTTATTCTTATTTGTGCAAAATTTTGCTGATTATTGAATGACATTATTATCTATAACTTCAAAAACATTTCAACTCGAAAATAATTTATAATTAATGAGTGAATCCACTATGAAAGAAATATGTCTTGACTACAGCAGACATGTATTTATAATCTTTTTCGGTGAAGAAATACAATCGATATCAGCAAAACTCGATGAGAGTTCAGCAGTTTTAAAATCTATAACTGGAAGTAATAAACAATTTATCATTACTTCAGGTTATAGTTTGTGTGTAAAGTCGGATACAACAGATTTTTCTTCAAATTTTGTACCTTAACTTGAATTTTGGTGGCGCCGCTGTCTTTCATTAACGTATTTTGATTAGAAATGCTATAAATCAAATATTTTTCTTTTTCATACTCTCTTTCTTCGGCATAACTTTAATCAGAAACTTATACACAAATGTGTATTTGCTTTCAGTGAACGACTAGTAATTTTATTATTAGTATTGAATCACATGAAATACAAATAAATTCCGATATAGAGTATATACTCTGTAAGTATTCATGTATAGACATCACATTCTATAAGACATGACCCTTGAGTTTATTCATTTGAAATAAAAGTTGACTTTTATATTATATTTATTACAGAAAAAATCATAGGTTTGTGCACAAAAGTTTTATTATACAGAGTATCTCTATTGCAAAGAATTCAATGAATTTTTTTAGATGCTGAGCTATGAAAACGCAAAAGTATTACTGATTTGTTCAGTCTTTATAACAAGTCCGTACTTCAACTTCTATAGTCACTATTAGGGTTGGAATATTACGCGTAAAAACCTTTTTGGGTATAATATTACGCAAAATCTGTAAAATACTGTAAAATAGATGTAAAATTTAGCAATTTGGTGTAATATGAAGTAAAATTACGCGTAATATTACGTAATTACACTAGTCCTATCCTTAGTCACTATTGATAAGACTCTAAATTTTTTGTGATAAGTCTTCATCAAATTTTGAACCAAACTTAACAAATCAATCATTGATATTACAACTACTATTGATTGATAAATAAGAATTTTCACGAATACTTTTCACAAAAATTTTCGATTCTTATCAATAGTGGCTATAAAAGTTGGAGTTATGACTTGTTTTAAAGGTTTTTACATGTTTTAAAAAATTCTTTCAATATTTTTGAAATTCAATTTTAAAATTAATTTATAAATAATTGTAAATTCAATTATAAAAGTAATTCTTGAAGCTTTTGCAAATTTATTCAAAATAAGACTTTATTAACTAAAAACTTAGTTTCAACTAATTTTTATTTCAATATTAAAGTTCTTAAAATTAGATTAAATTTAATTTATTTTTCTGAATGAACATGAAATACAGAGATTAAATTTATAGAAATGTATTTCAAGACTCAAACGATTCTCGAGGTTCTCCTGGATCGAGACCCGAATAAAAGTTTTTCACTGAAGACCCAATACACAGCTCTATTATATATCAAACAAATGAATGTCGTGTGTATTTCAAAGTCAACTGTTATGACATTCTTCTCTCTCTTGTTTTATAGATTAATATATTGTATACTACGTTATGTCAATATTAAAGAAAAATATTGTGAATGTCATTTGAAAACAAATAATTGAAGTTAACAGAAACAGATTTGAGTGGCAAAAATGACTGCTAAAAAGTAGTGATTTTCATCTGCATTCTTCACTTTGCTAAATTGATTTTCGTTTTTATAAGTTATTTTTTAAATTATAAAAACTCAAATAAAATTTTTACTTTTAAATGCTAATTTCCTATCAATTTTTTCACTTTTTTAAACAATATTACTCATTAAGCTCCAGATTTGGACAATTTTAAGATTAAACTTTAAACTATTTTCAATAGTTTGATCTATACTATCATTAAAAATAATTAAAACTAATTAATATTGAGAAATAATGAAAAAATCAAAAGACAAGAGAATAAAACCAAACTTTTTTCTCCTCTTATTAAGGAATCATTATTTGATAAATCTTGAAACTCAAAGTAATGACATAAAGGTATTATAGGGTAAAGTTAAAAAATATATCAAATATCAGAAAAAAAAACTTTGAATTGATTTTTTCCAGAAATTCATTAATGAACTTGTATTGTATGCAATTGTATGAACTAATTAAACAAAAAAAAAGTCATTTTGTAAATACAAATCCATTGCAAAGCAACAGGCAGTACATGTTTGTACCTAATATTCTACACTTTACGCTACACTAATCTTCTCTCTTCTTTATGCTTTGAGTTTATTTTTATTTTTTATTTTTCTTACAAATTTTTTCGTTAGATATTAAGTTTCATAAAAAATACAACAAAATCACTAACAAATAAAAGTTTAGTTCTCAAAGAAAAATAGCTTTATTACAGAATATCAGATACTTTAAAGACTTGGACAACAAAATGTTGTTTGAAATCTAAGGAAAACAAGTCGTTTAGAAATTTAATGAAAACCAAAATATAAGGAAATTGAACAACATTAGGATTCCATAGAAAAAGATCTTTAGAAGTAATCTTATTTGGCTATATGTTTGTGATTAATTCTAAGAAAAATTCTCATCAATTGTGTATAATATAAAGTTAGTACTTATAGAAAGAATTCGATCTGAAGCTTGAGCTGAAAAAAAGGTTAAAACTCTCGTAAAGGCTATGATTGTATGTAGAAGTGATAGAATATAAGAATGTACTGAATACTAGTTCACATCTCGCTCGCAGTCATTACATGATTAGGTTTTATGACATTCTCAATAAGTTGATTGTGTGCCTACACATAACAAACCATAATTAGTAAGAACATAAAAAAGGAAAGCAGAATATTGTGTGTGACAGCTTTTGCCCAAAGTATTATTTACTTGTTTTCAACTCATTTTATTACATCATTTTGCTATTAATTCAAACCGACTGATTAGCCAACTATTTAATTTCTACTCTAACACATTCAATGCTTTTATTTTGTGAGCTTTTATGCAAAAACATGCTTTCATTCAATTAATGAGGAGTAATTGGACCTCAATTCTGGTCATTACTGCTAACTTATAGAATTCATGTAAATCACGTTCGCAACAAAACTTCACTAATTTATGAATGATATATCAGTTGCTAAAACTCAAAGTATCACATAAATAACGTTCAAAAGTTCAATGCTTTAAAATACCTGTAAATATTTAATGAGAAAATTTACTTAAAATGCTTTATTATTGTAAATATTCTGATTTGTTAAAGACGATATGGAGTATGTTTGACACACTTTCATTCTTAAAATACAATTATTTACAACATTGTAAACAGTGTTCCGCAGATTCAGAGGCTCAGTTCAAGGCTCGGGGTATTTTTCAGGCTCAGGTTTTTCGTCAGGTTCAGTCCCATGAATTAGCTCAGGCTCCGAAAATGGCCTCTAAATGTTATTTGTAGGAAAACAAAGAGTTTTCAAAGTTTAAGTTCTCACTGTTATCATAAAAATGAAAAATTAAAGTTTTCAAAAATGTTAATATATTCTCAAAAGCTGGTGATTCAATAACTAAGAAATATGAAATAGATTTTATTCAAGCTTAATGTATGCTCAATCTATTCTTCCATATTTTAAACTTAACTTTTTATAAGGTTTAACACCTAAACTCGACTCGCGACTCAATTTAATGTTGCAAATTTGGCACTTTATTATAAATTGACTAAAAAGTAGTGTTTTTTCAAAATACTATTCAACTTAAACTGAATTTTCATGCAGAGGATTGTCATTAATACGAATTTTTTTTTATAAATTTATAACATCAATACAAAGTTAGGCTCGAGGCTCAGCTCAGTATCTTGTTATTCTGTCAGGCTCAGCTCAAGGCTCGCTACTGAGCCTGAAAAGCTCGAGCCTTGCGGACACTGATTATAAAAACCACAAATATACTTTTTACAAAGAATTGTAAACTGAGAAATTTTCATTGGGTATAAATTATAGTTAAGCCCACTCTCAAGATAAACATCTTATATTCGTTGAAGTATTTGTTGAACAGACAAAGAAGTATTTTTAGAAAAATCTTTCTTCTCCAGAATCAATTAATTTCATACTTTGAAAAACCCCGATTTCGACATAAATATAGACACTCAGCAGATCTACAATTAAATTCCTGGCTATACCACTGATTCCAAAATAAAATAGTGGGTGTAAAACAGATTTTAGACTTGAAAACTAGCATATGTTTGGTCAACACGAAATACTAGTATTATTTTTCCATTTCGAGTAAAGATTTAGAAAAACAACTTGAGAAATATCCAAATCTCTTAGTTGTGTTTCGAAATAAGCCCAGAAAACTTTATTTTTTTAGATCAAAATAAGAGAAATTTTCTTAAAAGGTATTATATTTCTGAATAAAATATAAGTCAGAAATTATACCTCTAATAGATATGCAGAACAAATACGTATTTGATTTCAGCTAAAAATAAAAGCTAATCTCAGAGAAGAAATAAGAGATTTGATTGTAAACACATTAATAAAAAATCTTGACTCTATTCTCAACAAAACAATTTTTCACAAAGTCTTAAAGCTATTGTGTTTTGTGTCTATCTTTTAGTCCAATGTGTTTACATGATAGGCTTGAATTGGAAGCAAAAAAATAAAACTGTTTCACCTGCTATTGATATCACGAATAATTACTTTGAATTGTTATTTTTGCTGAAAATTATTAAATTGATAACCACTTATTTTTTTAATTAATATTTACCTTTTTCTGATTGAACTATTATTGAAATAAATTAATACTTCAATGAATAGTTATAGTAAATATTTGTTTTAGGCTTCTGTTTGCTATACATTCAATTTTGAAATTAATTAAAACATACTTTTATTGGAGTTACGGATGAGTAATGAGACTATTGAGAATATTCTTGGATTCTTGAAGAAGCTTTCAATTCAATTCTTCCTTATTATGCATGAAGTAGTTTAACAAAAAGTTATATTTTATGAAAGTTGAGGCAAAAATTTTTGATTAAAAGTATGTTTTTTTCGAGTTTTTGGTGAATATTATTAAATTGATTTATCACATCATTTTTTTCTTCAAGCATTTTTGATAAGATATTTCACCAGAAAAGCTAACAAAAACATTCACTGAAATTAAATGCTTTCTTTCAATAAGATGTCTATTGAACGACAGAATGTTGATTAGTATTAACATTTAATTTATATGTAAATGATAAGAGATGGGAATAATATGCAAATATAAGCATTACCTTAATATCATATCTTAATAATAGAATAAATTTGTGTTTATAAATATTATTATGGAATTAAAGAACATATGTTGTAAGAGGTATTGAGTTACAAATCCTTCATCTGTTCACCTGTTAATAATGAGTTTTGTTTAGTTCCCTAATTATTCTCTGACTTGAATACATAAATTTTTCATCCAAATATAGGCATAGATTTCATCACTCTATTAATTACATTATACTCTTCGAAGGAAACCTTTTTTTACTAACTTTCAGCTCAATAAAACTTGTTTCAATCATTGATGATAATTATTTGTATCCAATAAAGCAAACTTCAAGTTCTGATAACTTTTTTTAATAGAAAGATCTTTTAGAAGAGGTTTTAGTGGAAAAGATTCTTAAAATCATCTCAATTTTTATGTAGGCGTTTGTTTGACAAACACATTAGATGATGATTTTTCAGTTGTAACTTAATATGATTTTTGAAAACTGAAAAATAATCTTCTTTGAAATGAGTGGGAAACATGTTATCATTTTATGTGAAAAACTTAAGTAGAATTCAATCTTATCTGATGTTAATTTAGAAAATTCTGTCAAAAACAGCCAAATTTAAATACTGCGAGATTTCGTACTCAATAAAAGAATAATAAAAATACAGAATAATTTGCATTCTAATGAAGGCATTTTGAAATTCATGTCACTTTTAGACTATCAAAAATTTACATATTCTTTCTCATAAATTATTATTTCTTATTTATAATTCATAAAAGTTCCGATAAAATGAGAACAAATTTCATAATAAACTCAAATACATAAATATAGTAAACAATAGATTTAAGAAAGGATTAACTTTCTGATGAATTTGGCATAAGTTGAAGTAAAATGTAATCAAATAGATTATACTTTTAAGGTAAAAGTAAAAGATTATTATCCAAAATGAAAAATAAATTATTATTGTAGTGAATCTTCTTTTAGAGAAAGTTGAAATTTCATGGGATTCGCCACAAGAGAATTCTAAACCATTATTTTTATTGAATGCATTAGCAATCATGTGCTTCATATCCTACAAACATGTACAGCTACGTCATTAAAGACATGCAGAGATCCCGGAATATCCAGTGATAAATACAGATCAAAAACGAAGGGAAAAGATATCAATTTAAATATTAATCAATTTAGTGTTCAGTAGTTGTTATGAGTTGTCAAAACATTATAAATCCGCATAACTTCTGGAATGATAAGTACATGTCTTTGACTTCGCAATTGTAATTCGTTTTTGTATTGCGAAGAGAGGCTTAATAAAGAAATAATTTATTGGATTTTATACTTTAAAACGTGATTTAACAGTTTGTATTATATGGTGAAACCATAATATTTTTTATCATTATTTATAACACTATTATCTCATTAAATAATTTTTTCCTTTTGGTGCTCACTTTTCTTGACGATATCTATTTGAATTGACTTCAAGAATATATTTTGAGAATTTATTTTATTCTTTTTCAATATTTTTTACTTTACTTTCTTTGATAGAAGTCATTATTGAAAGTGAGAGATATTGCAAAAGTTTTTTAAGTTTTCGGCAATAAATTCGAGAAAATTATTATAGACTCTCTGGTGTATAGACTACGGGATTCATGATTTATTTACAGGATTGAGTTAATAAAACAGTATGAAAATACTGGGAAAATATTAAATTTTTGAAATTTAAAGTTTGAAGTGAAATTTTATTGTATTACAAAATGTAATAACAATATGTATTTCACAAACATTTTCATATATAGAAATAAATTTTCACTAAAACTTTATATTTATTCTCAATAATGAAAAAAAAATTCCAAAATGGCCAATAATTGAGAAATTGTTGTCGAAAAGATTTTAGAATTTTTGAAGGGTTGAGCTTTTATATGAATTTGATAGTATTACTCAAGTAAAGAATCCTTCAATTCTTTCAGAAACATTTGAATAAAAGATTAACTTGTGTTTTGCAAGTGAATTTGATTCCCTACTTAAGAGATTGACATCTATTTTTATCTTGAAATGGACTTTCATATAAACTGCTATTCTTGCGAAATAACTGAAGTTAACAGAAATACTGCGGGAGTTATTGCGAAAATACTTATTTGGAAATATAGAAACATGAAGAAATAGATATTTATATCAGGTTTTCAATTAAGCCAATCATCTTGCTTTCAACATGTATTTCCATCGAAAACAAGCAAAAATTTGATTCAGCTTTAAAAATTCAATGCTTATTAAAAACAGCAAAAATACTTTTCTTCTTTGAATCCATGCATATTCTGATCAAATCAAATGAATATTATGAAAGTATTTAAACATTAAGTTTAGTTGACATATTCTATTTTTGGTACAATATTTTCTTTGCTTGAAGTTTTCGATGTATATTTTTCACAGAATTATCTGAAATACGAATCGAAACAGAATAAAAACCTGAATTCTAAACGCAATTATATATTAGATGAGTTAAGGCATGCAATTAGGTCTGGAAAATACATTACATTTTATGATACATTACACTGATAGCAATTGGGAAAAAACAATTAACAGGATACTTCACATTCCTGATGGTGTTATGAATGAAATGGTGTTTGACTATAAAGTTGATTATCCGAAGAACATGTGTAGAATAATTGAAAATAAACACTATTACAACTTCATAAATGAAATCTCGCGAATAACTTTGATATTTGAGATAAAATAACGTTAAATGTATGAGAGAGTTTTTCAATTGATGGTTCACAAACTGAATAACTTCGGGCCAGTACTTCACACACAATAATTCATATAATTGACTGATGAAAGTATTGAAATATATAATGCATTATGTATTAGACAAAATTGCAAAAAGTCAAATGTACAGTTCAGAAACATAAAGAGCGCATAGCTATCGAAAACAAGTGATGGAGACTGTTATGCTTAAGGAATTTTTTTCTAAGATCTACATATAACATGTTTATTTAGATTTTGTTTTTTATTACATTAGCTTTTGTTTTTATTAGAATTTAAATAAAATGATCAATAGTGCCTCAGATACATCAATTACTCCAGTCGCTATGCACTCTTTATGTATGATTACATGTATTATATCATATAAGACATCATGTATTATACATCAAATGTATCACTTCCAGTCCAACTTGTAGTACTTCTAAGTCCATTATAAACAATCGCATTCATAGATAGTATGAAACGAAAAACCATGTGATCTCACAATTGAGGTCAACCATCGTCACTCAATCATAATGTTTTTAGCTTGAGTCTCTGCTTAACCGATCTATAGAAGTGCTGAAAAAATAGATTTAATGCTTTTCCTTTTCTTATTCTATCTGAAAAAACAAATACAAATCATTACTCAAACAATCAACATGTTGAAGGATAAGAGTATTTCGTACAAGTAATTCAACACATTAAAAGTGATATAAAATCCAGTTTTCAAAATCAATTTCTGAAATATAACTTTAAAATCTAGGATTCTGTTTGAAGCTATTTGTTTAGCATTGATATAACTTGAGAATGAGCTCAACTCAAGTTTGAAATTTTTTATCAAACAGAAAAATTTATTTACTTTTGAACGTTTTTTAGTAGAAACGTTGCTCAATACTAAGCAAGTTTCTTGTGTTAAATATAACCTCACGAATCGTTTAAACTTGAGATTAAATATCTTATTTCAAGATGAAATGATGCTTATATTTGTAGATGGAAATGAACGTACAGACAAGAAATAAATTCCATGTTCTATCTCTTATAGTCTAATCGATAGTGACTATAGAATTTCAAGCATGGAATTTATTTCTTGTCTGTACCTGTAGTATGTCTTTACTTCGAAACCTTTATTTCGAACATCTTAACTTCAAATATTATTAATATTATTATAATATTTAATTATTATAATTAATATTAATATAATATAATATAATATAATTAATATTAATATAATATTTAATTATTATAATTATTATAATTAATATTATAATATTATTAATAGTTAAGCTCAATTGAACAGATTTCAATTAAATCAATCTTAACTTATATAAATTATGATTAATTCATTTGAATTCATCTGAATCAATAAGAGTTGAACTGAATTGAGAAAAATTAAGATTATCACCCACGTCATGCTTCAGAATGCTTGATCAAAGTAGGAATCATGTATTGACTTTGGTCAGGCTGTGGGAGGGGTCATGTGGAGCACTTATAAATTTTACAAAACACGAGTTTGAGAATTGTTGTTTCGAGAATTTTGAATCTCACTGTATAAGAACGGTTAGATTGAGTGTTAAACAGAATTGCAAGTTATGAGCAAAAAAAAGCAGATTCAAATCTGGATTGTTATCTCATTTTATGTCATCAGTAATACTTTAAATTGATCTATAATTTATAGAAATACAAACTGAATATAAATTCAAGTAAATTCAAAATTCGAAGTAAAAACTCTCGAAGTAAAAACGTGAAACTGAAATGAATATTTCTAACTTTAAACATTTTTTTTCATACAATCTCAAGATTGAAATAAAGCCATCAATAGTTCCATTTATTTGAGTAAACGATACGATTGGAAAAGACAAAAAATTATTATATACTGATGATGATGAATATGAAACTATGATTAAATTTCCATTTGCAAAACAAAATAATGTAAAAACAAATATGTATTTTCGCCAGTATTGTTCAATCAATTGATACTGTATTTGTTGATTTGCTTCATAAAGTGGTCCGAATCAATCATTTAGAGCCAAATTAAAGCGTTCAGTAATCAAATTGAGAATTGATGTTTCAGAAAAACAGTCTCAGCACAAGAGCGTAGAAAGTAAAACAAGTTTTTTCAGATACAAAACTAAGGCTGTGAATCCCATGCAAATGCATGATTTTATCTCTGATTCAAATAATGTTAAATCATGAAATAAGCTTTAGAATGAGCTAACATTGAATGCACAAATTTTGCATATATTTGCATATTTGCATATATTTGCACATTTTGGAGAAAATTCGTAATAGGTGCATATTTAGGTACCCTTATATACCTATTTGAGTACATTTTAGAACATTCTTCTCAGAAAGAGTATAATCCAATAAACTTTTGAAGTTTAAATTAAACTGAATAAAGTTCAAGTTAAAAGTAAAACAGTCTGACTCTGTCTTTAAATGCTCAAAACATTTGAACGACTCAAATCCCTTGGGTTTCTATTGAATGGATTTGCATTGAATAGCATTTATTCGTATTCATATTTATTAAGACTTGATTTCAATTAAATAAATGCCTTCAATAAAATATTCTCAATACACAAAACATTATTAAATTTGATTTATACCTTGATTTGTGCTTTATTTGAGCGTAATTGTTTGAGCACTGCTTTGAAAGTTTAATTGAATAACTATGTTTCTCTGTTTATAAGTCTATTTTATCTGATAATCGGAAAAGTTTTATTTTTGATAACTTAAAAATGCATTTTATTATTAATTGTAACTCTGAATTACTTGAATAAATAGTTCCATGTATCAGCTAAATTTCGATTTTCATTTTCAAAGTGCATATTTATGAGCATATATGCGCATATTTAGCTGTTTTCTCGTGCATATTTTACCAAAATAAATGCAAGCATATCAAGCCCTAATAATAAATTAAAGTTTTGAAATAGAGTCATAAAAAAATTTTGCATTCCAACTGTTGCTAAACATAAGAGAAAAAAGTTTGATATATTCAGGGATGCCAAAGAAATGATATCTCTGAGAAATAAATTTAAAAATAATAAGATCTCTAACTTTTTGTTA
>JAQFZT010000170.1:0-36074 GCA_034696325.1 Camisiidae sp. | reverse complement strand
TCTTAATCCGAAAGTAAGAATTTTGTATGCATTTGATGAATGAAAGCTCCAGGCCTTAGGAATTTCTTATGAAATGTCTTTCTCTTTGATATTGAGAATGATCTGTAAGATATGCAAAGCACGAACTCTATTGAACACTTGCAAAATGTAATCCTTATGTTATTTCATATCCCCTATAGTGTAATAGAAGAGAAAAAAATCTAAAACTAGAACAATGCTTAACATAGAATGTTAAGTTTGCTTAATATACTCTGTACTGCATAAGAAACGGATATTATATTTTTCAGTAATACTATTTTACGGTAGACTTATAAATATATTTTCTATAATCGGCTTCATTTCTTTTGTAAAATAAATACTGGTATCTGAAAGCCTTCATTATAATGCTCTCCTGCACTCGAGCTCTTCAGTCATGATCTTGAATGAGAAGTTTCTTCGAAAGAGAAAAGAAAACAATAAAATGTCAAAATTTGGAAACTCTTACTTATGAAGCATTGTATTCAAAAGTTGAGTCTATTTATTACAGATCTATATAATAAATTTTGTACACATTAAGGCTGAAAATTTATGGCATCTCAACAATAAAGATTATTTACAATAAATTTTGGTTCGCATTAACATGCTATTCATACACTACAAACAGTAGAGAAACAGCAGCTTTTATTGACCAGAAAGTCTGAGATAATATCAAAAATTATTAATCTGGGACTAATAGAGATACAGTTACTCTATTAAAATCGATTTGTAGTATAAGTATAATTGAGAGAAGTATTTGTAGCAATAGCACAATGTTGTATTGGAGCTTAATTTATCAGAAGCATTAAAGGGCATGCATTTCTAACTGGTTGTTTACTTCGGTCATTTTATCCTTCATATCCTCATCGAAGCTTTCACTGGTCTCATTCACTCAAATTATCTCTTTCGCTCTAGTAATTCTCTATGTGTTGGCTCATATGCTTCGCTTACTAGAGACCAGTGACCAAAATACAATGCTTTTTACGAACTAATATAGTGCTAACATTCCTATTTCTAATCATTTCTATAAGTGTAACTTTCACCGACATATATATGAGTTTTTATTATCGAACCTTTGCATTAAAGCTACTCATTTCAGCATTAATGATAGCACAACATTGCTCTCAACATTGCATTTCAACTCTAATATAATAGAGAAACTAAGAGTTCCAGAAATGAGTTATTTCAAGTCAAATAAAAAATATAATAAAAGCCTAAACAATCAAGTTCTTCAACTAGTAAATTAAAGTCTAAGTACTTAAGCATGTACTCACAACTTCGTTAGACATCTTTTCAAAACAATAAAGTTTTTTAATCAACTGAAAATTCATTTCAATTCTAAGGAAACACTTTGCACTTTATTGCACTTGTAAGAAAAGTTAACTTTTGTTTCAAATCTTTCATTTCGACTTTTTTCATATCTATCAATATCTTATATTAAATTCTGTTTTATTCTTAAATAATGAATGAAAGCACGGCTGCAACAAAACTTTCAATCAGCTTTAGGTACTTATGTTTTCATTGAAAGAGAGAAATTCCGAATTTATAAAATTTGCATTTGAAATATCCTTTTCGAAAAAGATTTCCAGTAAAGCGAAGATAAAAGAAAAGCATTGACTCATTTATTCTTTTGTAAATATCTGTCAAGAATGTGTGCTTTTATTTAGATTTTTACAAATTATTATAAGTTATATTTTCAACTTTCTCTTCATTTTTAGTTATTAGAAAATTAGATTTTTGATTAGATTTAATCAATCAAATTGTTTGAGGCCATTCTTAAGGTTTATTTTTTAACTGGATTTATGATTCAATGTTTATTTTATAAGTCTTTTCTCTAAAGATTGAGGTTTAAACTTGAGCTTAAAGCGTATGGTTTCGTAGTTTTAATAATTATTTATTATATCTATTTTCTCAATCCTTTCTATGGCAGCAATACTTTTATTAACAAGAATAACGCCAAAAGTCAAGGCCAAGATTTGAGATAATAAAAAAAGTCAACAGATTTATGATCTATTTAATAGAGAAGTATGAGTTTTCGTTACAAAATCCATGTGTGAACAAAATTGATCTGAAAAAGTTGTATTTTATAGAGAAACTTGAAATCCCATATAAAATGTTTATGATATGTTATTAAGGGTTTCCTAAACCTATGCACATAAGCGACTCTCTGATTGATCCAGAGTTTTATCTGAAACGAAAAGTGAAAATAGGACTACAGAGACCTGAACAAGCTCTCAATCGAGATGACAATAAAAGTTTTGTGTGATAAGGAAGACCTCCATTCATACTAATAGAATATCTCTTCTCATTTTCATTCGATCAGAAAAATTTCATATATTTTCTTTGGAAGAGTTCATTCAAGTTTGACTCCACTAACAATCATTTTTAAACTCCTTTTCAAGGGATGAATACAACTAACGATAAATTCAATGTTTTTCATTGTTACAGAATTTTACTAAAAACCAAATTATTCCAACTCTTTATATGAAAATTATTCATTAAAACTCAATTTGATGTTTAATAAAAGTAAGTTTTTTGTCATTATGTGACTTACAATCACACATTTTATGATAAATGAATAAATATTTTTGTGAGTCAAATGAATATAATTGATTTTTTATAACTTCAATTATGATGCTGTGATTCTTTTGGGCCTAATTTGAATTTTTCTAGAATAGATTAATGGCAACTATTGGAGAGATTTGTTTTGCATTGACTGCTTATCTTAATTTGCAACTCATTATTATGCATTAAATCTTGACATAAATTTTATCATCTTAACTATGAATAGATATGACACAGATCATTAGAGTACATATATAGGCCTAATGATCCTTTTTTCCTTCCTTTTAAATTTTTTTATAAGCTTTTGAAAATTCGTGAACATCAGGATATTTGGGTTATTGAAAAGTTTCTCGCAAAATAGACAACTCGTCGGAAAAAACTTTTTTCTTCTGCAATTAGTAGGTTTGATAGAAGCATAGGTGAAACTGGATGTCAAATGTCACACAATTATAAGTATATGAATCCTTTTCCTCAAAACTGCGATTTTGAAGTCTTCAAACAATTCAAAGGCTTTTTATCGAAATGCAAAAAAAACAAAATATTACTCATAAAACATTTTAGTTATTGGAAAGCTTAACTGACTGAAAAGCTTATCTAAATCTTGAGTTTATGTTTGAACTTTTCAAGACTAACTTATTTCAAACAAAAGAACTTGATTTTAGTCTGTATAGAAAATAAGCATGAATACCATCTTTCATTAGTAGTGAGATTAGAGTTGAGATGAAATTCAAAGTGAAAATATTCAAAAACGCAGATTTTGAGAAAAACTGTTCACACGAAGAATAATTTTAAAAGCTGTCATTAGTATATTGTTAATGTTCTCACGAAAAATATGATAGAATTACTTTGTTTTGATTTTGAGTTTAAGCAAATTTTACAATCAAAAACCATAAAGTATCTCATTTCTATTCGATGGTTCTCTATTTTCAACTAGTGGTGGAACTGAGCCAAAAATTTTTCTTCAATTCACTTCAAATCTTGAGCCTTGTGCAGCTCTGATCACGAATACTTCAATTACTTAAAGTCCACGTACTCTTAACTTGAAGTATGGGGTTATTTGAAGATAAGATTTCCCCTTAACAGCAATAAACTATCCAGAATTTAAAAAAAACTGTGAAAAATCAGCTTAAAAATTCAGATTTGAACTTTTTTTTGTAGTATTTAACTTAATAGTTCAATGACACCGAATAGTCTCTCAAGAATTCATATATGCAAAGTTTTCGTAAAGAGATTCTCTCTCTCTCTCTCTCTCTCTCTCTCTCTCTCTCTCTCTCTCTCTCTCTCTCTCTCTCTCTCTCTCTCAAAAGCATTTAGAAAAAATATGAAATTATGATTTTGTTCTCGACCTTAACTATTATATCAGTATTTTCCGGATGAAACATAAGTAAAAATAATTCATGAGATGAAATGGTTTGCCTGACTTAAGAACTTGAAATTTGATTCAATTATTTCATAACCTAATTAAATATGATTGATTCAATTTATTTTTTGAAATCCATTAAACTTTAATTGAATTGATAATAAGAAAAGTAGTTTAAAATGTGAAATATGGGTATCATTTGATTGTTAAGTAAACTTCGTATATTCAAAAGAATTCATTATTTTTATCTCAAAAGTGCACGTTTTTATGACACTTACAAAAGAATAAGAAATCGAATTATTTTCACTCATCTTTTTTTAAAAAATTAATTACAATAATAACTCGTATGTTGAAAACTTTTTCAGCGCATGGATCGAGTCAACTATTTTTCAAAACTTGCTTCTGGCAAAAGAGTCACTCATGAATATATATCATGTTTTCATATATATTAAGCTCGAAATTAATGCTCATAATAGTTCAGTGCTATTGCTTGATCTCATTCTTTCTCTCTCAAGACATTATTATAAATGATTCAAATGAATTATTAATCATTCAAATAAATTAAAAATAATAAATTCTTTGCGAGGCGTTCAAAAAGGATTCGAGAAAAGTGCCATTTAATCAATAATAAAACTTCTAGTTCTAATGGTTGAAGTAAATCTAAATTATTTTCTTATTAAGGACAAAGTCTCCGAAAACCCGAAGAGTTCTAAGCCCTAAATGATTCAATTTAGCAATTTTGAGACCACGAAAGTCCCGAATTTCGGTTTTAATTCCGATTCTACTGATTAAGGTCCCGATTTTCACAAATTTTATGTAGAGAACTAGCTTTTATTGATATTTTAACACTTAGCGTCTTATAAATTCAAAATTTTTGATGGAGTTTCAATTGGACTCGTATGTCGTTTAGGGCGCCAGATCTCCATCTTTGGAATGGAGTCTCCAGTTTTGAAAAAAAATTTCCATCCTCCATTCAGATATTAGGATTTCTCCATTTATTCAACATGAAGGGAAGAATTTTATTATTTTTAAAGGAAATGAAATCCTCGATCAATTTTTTTAAAGTATTAATGTAGTCAAGGCAAAAATTTGCATTTATTTCTCCATTTTTCAGTCGTTATCAAAGTTCCATTCACTCTAACTCTCATAAATTACTGCCTTTTGAGTTAGATTTCATATATATTTCATTAAACTTCAAGTGACTTTATAAACAAAATTTCAAGTTTTCGATAAAATATTCAAATATTGTGATACAAAACGCCTTTTATTATTATTTCATTTAGTATTGAATGACTTTAAAAATTACTCTTTTGATAATAAAGAAAAGAAATTTCAATGAAAATTTGTTTTATTCTCCGGAATATGACTCCAAAAAATACTAGTATTTTCCTCCCGAATCCCGAACAAATTTGGCTGTTTTTAACTCCCGAAAATCGCGTCTTTACTCCTAGTATTTGAAAATATTTCAAACTTCCAAAAAACTAAAAACTGACAGAAAAATATCTGAAACTTTTATTTATTGCAATTTTGTATAACTTTGAACTTATTTTTTCAATTTTATGCATCCATTATAATAAAATCGGAATCTTTTTATCATAAAGTTATTTAATCTTTGAATAAGCTTTTGAATCGAAATCATTTGAAATGCAAAGCATAAATCTTTTCAATTCTTGTCTTATATTAAACGGAAAAATTTACAGAAATTTTTATTCTCTTCCTATTCAGTCATGAATTTCTATACATTAGGAAATGTAAGAATAAATAATTTCCATTTTAACTACATTTTCTCAATATATGAATTGGTAATGAAGTAAAAATGAAAGAGATTTTACTGATGACTGGAGAAGAATCCGAAAATCAAATTTACTGATCGATAGGATTTTATAGTTAAGCCTTAATAATAACTTACCTTTACTACACTTAGGCTTTATTTTAAACATGAGAATTAGTCTCACACAGAGTTGTGCGCAAAAAATTGATTGATAGCCTGAAAAGATATTCCGATTAACAGAAAATACTATTATTTTATTGTGTGAATCAGCATATTCTCAATCTTATCAGAAGATAAAATGATTTCGATTTTGCTTCTCTAACTCATAAGTATAATATGTATTTGTACTATAGTATGAATTTTAGGCCAATAGGAGTACAGTTACTCCAGGAAAGCCAGGTATCCATCACTCTCAAAGTGATGCGGATTCATAAGGATTTCACAACTCATAACCACTACTCAATACTAATACTCATTACTACTGTTCAATGCTATTACGTACTCATTAACATATCAATTTCTATCTTACCCCTAAACCTAACCTAAAGTTTCATCTAAGTTTATCACTGGATTATCAAGGATTTCTGCATGTCTTTGCTGGAGTAGCTGTACTCTTCAGATTAAGCGCTTCAATGCAAGTATTCTATCGAAGCATTTGAGGCACAAATCTTTAATATTCATTTGTGTTTTGATTTGTTTCCAAAATGATTATAATTATTGAAATTTTTGGCAAAATATCTTCGTATTGTTTGAAAATACATTTTTCATCATTTTCGGCCAATAACAGCGATTATTACCCTCTTTGACATTTTTTGATCAAGACTTGGCTCTAAACATGATAAATTTAGATCAATAAGTTTGGCTCCTTTCAAATACTTAAATTTTCATAGTAAATGAGGCTCGAAATCAAACAAATTTACTTTACTTGAATTTAACAGTTAATATGAACAAAAGATTTCAAGCTTTTTGGTCTCATTTGACTCTGCATTCTTGAAATTGTTTCTTAAATGTATTTAAATCTAAGCTGAATTGACTGAAAACAAAGAAAAGACTGTGTTTTTATTAACTTATGATACGTAAATGATCCCTAGCATGAGATGAAGTTGAGATACAGTATGACACTTATAACTACTACTAATGCATCGCCAATTTTGTGTGTGTGAACTTAATTTTGAAACAGTATTATAATTTTGACCTATTAAATACAGAGATAAAAGCTCTATTAAAATAGATGCTCTGCAATTGTATACAATGCTTTGTAATTAATAGATTCTTTTAGGGATATCAAGCAAACTCATATTAATGTTTGAATATTGCATGCTTTCAATTTCAACATGAGCCACAATTTCAACATTTTATTCAAGTTTAAAGTATTCCCAAAAAATAATCAATTTATTTCAAAGATCTCTTCTTAATATTAGAAAAATAGTGTTGAATTAATCTCTACTCTAGTGAAGGCACGAAACTATGTTTGAAAATAAGTTATTAAGCTTACATCATATCTTTCAGACATTGTTTAGTTCAAATAAATTATTCATTAACAAAATAACTTCATTCACAGAGTACTGTTTTTCACTTATTTTAATCATACACTGAATTATTAATCAAAAGTGTTTAATACTTTCAAATTAATTAGTGGATCATTAAAATTAATTTACTAATGGAAGAAAAAACTTGAAACTTTATCTTAAAATAATTGCTTAAGTGTTAGAGTGTTAGAGTGTTAGAGTTCGATAACTCAATTCGGATTGAATAAAATAACTTTATTGATAATTATTGCAAATATAGGAGATCTTATTCGTGTCACGAATTCTATACACTATAAACGATAGAGAAGTACTAGTATTTTATTCTTGAATTCTCGATAGTATTTACTGATCCATACCAAAGGAACAATTTTATAACTGTTCTCTTATTGCCCTCAAACACTTTTAGTTTTTATTTGCCTCCCATAGGATTTAAGGTACTGCACAACTATTGCACTATTTTTCGATACTTTTACAACTTTTCAAATTATAGTACATTTCATAGAAAGACAGAATTGTTACACACATTGATTATATGGATTGGAGACCTGTATTCAAGACTATATCAACACAAACCCATTACGTATACGACTTAGACCTCGACAGCCGAAAGCAATTTAGCAAAAAAAGTAATACATCGTAAGGTTTATTTCATAACAATTTGTGTTACTTTCTCTATCACACAAATAAAGACTTGAGTTTTTTGCAGTTTTTCGAATACTAAGTGCAGTAATTTTCTTGTAAATGAAATTCTTTTTCTGATTTATTGGAAGATTTGTCGCCTTATTATCAATAGAATATGATTTTCTTCTTGAAATTCCTCCACTTCTACTCGATTCTGTTCAACCCATAACTCAAGTCTTTGATTCTTAAGCTCTAATACAGGTTTATATGAAGAGATTGAGTAAATAATCACTTGAACTTTGAATTAAGATCAGATTAATTTGAGGATTGAATTAAATGACTTCAAGTATCGCTGTTTTCTTCCTTGTCTACAAAAAAGATTGACTTACAATTTAATCAATTATTCAATCAAATCGTTCAAATTGTTGATTAAAGTGTCTTTTGTTTGTTTTGCTACTAATGTGTAATATTTATCGCTAAACTTCTTTGTGGTTTCTCCTGATTCTTGAAATATGCTTCTAGAATAAGCCTAAACTTTTATAGATTTTCTTTATTGCCCTAAAAGTTCAAGAATATATTTAGGAGTAATAGAAACTGTTGTTCAAATATAATCATCAATTTATCTTAAACTGCAATACTATTATTTACGTAAAAAATTCCTTGAAATACACAATTTAAACTGAAATCATGAAAGTTTTTTCGAATAATTCATCAAATCATAAGAACATTCTAAGTTCCAGAGATTTGGCCCACGAGTTGAGAAATTATGCAATTCTAGACTCACAACTTTCAAGTCATTAGATATGAAACCCTTAACAACCTGGATATTCATTTTCAAAAGTTTTAATTATGGAACAAATTTCTGCATATTGAAAATTTTCTTGTAATTATTTTTCTCATAATAGAATAGAAATTAGAAACACTCAAAGTCTTTTTGATATTGTATTCAATTACAAATGTTCCAAATGCTCAGTTCACTGGTTCAGCTTCTTTGAAACTTGAGCTCTCTTAACATTTCTCTATAGATTTCGTTATGCATTCCCTTTAAGTTTTCATTATGATTGTGGAACAATGTTTTCAACCTAAAACTTAGTTAATGTAATTTTCTTTCATTCTAAGAAAGATCTCAAAAAAGAAATTCATATCAGATGTAATAAATAATAATATAATACAAAAGATGAGTTGAATTTTGATCTCATTCCTAACTATAATGCAATTGAGAGAAAGTAGAATAAATTGCAGAAAGGATCGAAACATTGATGTGTAAAACATGCGAAATGAAGTTTTATAAAATTGAACAGAGCTTTGATTTTTGATAAATCCATTATTGACATCTATCTCTTTTTGAGTTAAGTTGAGATCTATTGTGCATTCTAGCGATCGCGTAAGTTGTAGTACTAGTAACATAAGCCATTGGCTTTATCACAGTGTCCACTATTCAATCTTTAGTGATTTTGGATGCGGTGATGGGATCTTCGCTTTCTTACATTAGTGTATTGTCACATATTTTCTGTTTTGTCATCCCTTTTCTCTAACTCACAAGTTTCACGTCTACTGATAGATGTTGACGACTGATATCCTATTGTCAGTACTGCAGTCGCGTATCCTTCAACAGTCGAAAAAATTATTCTCAAACTATCTTTAATAGGAGTTCAATATCATAGATGAAAATGATTCTAAAAACACGTTTTAAATCAATATAATATAAATCAAATATAAATTTGTTCAGTGATAGTATTGATAGAAAAGAAGAATATGCTTTCGGGTACGCCTTTGATTAGCAGAATATATTCTTACTGAATAACGATTTAGAGCTTACTATACCAGTAGTGGTATATAATATTATACTGTTCTCAATGGTAAAAACCCTTCGCGTATTGATACAAGACTATCATTATAATGACAGCTTTCTGCACATCTCCAAACAAACATAACTTATAGTAGAAATAGTTTAGGTATGTTTTGTGGCAGCGGTTCCACAATGTTTTAAAGCTTTCAACTCAACATCAAATCCACGTCAAAATGACTTTATGTGAGTTTTATTTTCTTTCACTCACTATCACTAAGTTCTATACTTGTATAAAGTAAACAATAAACATTAAATTAGTTTTTCTTTTCACTAATCAACATCTTCCAGATTCTTCTTTCAAAATTTTCACATTAATTATTTCTATTCTCTTAAGTTCTTATCAAAAATTCATTTTTCATATCTTCCAAGTGTTGTTCTCATGTCAGAATATATGTGTGAATATGTTATGAGTAAATATTTTTATACCAATTTTTTTCATTATCAAATTGTTGAGTTAAAATCATATATAAATGAAGAAAATGATCGAAATTTTATACTATTTATATTTGCCTTTTATTGACTGAAAATTTTTATGCAAATTTTTTATGGTATGATATATTCTTGAAGTTGCTGTTCGACTAAACTTTGAGAGCAAGACTCGAGAGCACTTAAGAGCTTGTATATTTGGGATCGACTTTTAAATCTCACAAAACTTTCTAATATATTCGACATAAACAAATAGGACGCTTGTGATAAGACATCATGAATATATTTAAGTTAAAACTGATTTAATTTATTCATTGGAGAAACAAAATATACTTTGAATTATAAGTGAAAAATGAATTCGTTGTTCACTGTTTCATAAAACTGCAACTATTTTTGAAAACAATACAATGGAAGCTTTTGTTCTGAACTAAATCGGTTGACTATCGATCGATTGTAAAATAATTTGAAACCTCTTTGAATAAATTTCTTCTATCAATCTGTTACTATAGATCTGTTGAAATAGAAATTTGTAAAATGAATTTGAAAATAAACTAGGGTGACCACATCTGGAAAGCCCAAATCTGGACAAAAAAATTTTAAAGGGGGGGCAAAGATATAATTTTTCAAATTTTCGTCAAAACTTGTCAATACCAAAGAGGGAACCCTTATAATGAAAAAGGACAGGATAGCTCAAATCTGGATAGTCCAACTCAAATCTGGACGTGTGGTCACCCTAAAATAAATATTTCTCAATTACTAGAATAATAAAAGCGATTTACTTATGCACTTATTTGATAACTTGTTAAATCCGGAAATTCAATAAAAATCTTATTGCTTTATATCAAATATTACAATATTAATAATAAATATTAAAGCTAATGAATGGTCTCTTATTGTGAAAATGTAACATTTCACTGATGCACTTTTCTGAGCCAATAAAAGTAAATACATTTACCATTTATCATCTCTTCAGGCAATTATGGCAGCAGTTTAATGGAAGTATTCAAAGGCCTGGCACAAGATGTGGGAATATGTATTGCATACACCGAATCTGCTCCAAGTGCTGGTGAAGACGAACGCTTTGATGATGTGGTAAAAAATTTGCAGCGATATCGAAATGCACGAGTCGTCGCGTGTTTTTGTGAAGGCATGACTGTTAGAGGAATGCTTAAAGCCATCAAAAGATTAAATGCTAGCGGAGAGTTTCTATTCGTTGGAAGGTATGGGCCATCAAAAATTCATTTATATTTTCAATGCTTATCTTTAATGCTTTGGCAAATCTATGTTAAACACCAAATCAAGTCAATTTAGTACAAAAATTTGTCTCTTAATCATTGCAATATTAGTTTCAATAGACAATTATTAAAGTAAAATTCCTGTTTCAAAGTTAAATCTATTTAAATTATATGTTTGTTTGATTAGAATCTGTTTTAATTAGCGATTTTTCATTAGCTGAATGTTTCGATCTAGAGTTAGATAAATAGTCAGTTAAATAGTGAGCTCAACGAAAAATAAAGCAAAACATAAAGCAAAGTTTCTATGCGTTAACATTTATTTTTATTGCTTTGAAGAGCATTATTGGAAGCACTTATTGTAAGATATGAAACATCGAATTATTGATGTAACTCAACAGTAACACAATATTGCAGATTATTTATTGAACTTTTTTGACATGATTTAAAAATCAAACCAAAAAACCAAAAGATTTGAATAAACTATTTTTTCACGCTTACAGACAATTTTCTAGTATTCAATAAATAACACGATAATGGCATGAATTTATTTGTCTTTAAAGACAAATTTGATTTTTGTAATAGACATAAGCCATTAATCTTAAAAATTGTCATGAATGACATCTTTAACACTTGAATAAGGTTTGAAAACTTGACTCAAGTTTTTATTGCGAGTCATTTTTAAGAGAATAAAAGCTTTGAAGTGTTTTAAGTCGAAAAACGTGTTACTTTAAGTCTATTGTCATTTAATATGATTATTGATTAAACTATTCTTAATTAAAGCGACGGCTGGTCTGATAGACCTGATGTGGTTCAAGGCTTGGAACAGGAAGCAGTCGGTGGTATATCAGTTCGAATATATTCGCCTTATGTCATCGATTTTGATAAATATTATTTCAACTTAAATCTTATAAATAACACGAGGAATCCCTGGTTTAAAGAATTTTGGGAACTCAGATTCAATTGCACTCTCAGAAACTTAACCGGAGTTACAATCAAACATCCGAGTGGTAAAGTCTTTACTAAGTTGTGCACAGGTTTGTCATTCATCTCCTTTTTTCATTGCAAATAATCTCTGATCGTATATCAAAGTGTTCTCAAATTCAGTGGCGTAGGTCTCGATCTGTATTTTCCTAAATCTCGCATAGATTTGCATTTACATCGAATTCTTTTCTTAAAACTTTCACATTAAATGGTGTTTCACTTTATATTATATAAAAAGTAATATTTAACTCACTTTACAAATAGAAAAGTTATAAAATAGTGAAGTTTAACAAAACTCAAAAACACAGACAAATAGTTAATACTAAACTAAACTTAACTAAAGTTAATACTAAATCAAAACCAAGAAAATAGTTGAAAACAAAACATTGAGACCAAAGAAAATGATGAGAAACTATTTAAACAAAATGATAGGATTATTTTATATTGTTTGATATAATTTGATTGAGAGCCATAAGATTTAAATGTAAAACTACGCCACTTTTCTATTGAAAGAATGAGAAATATTGTGTCCATTACAGTATGAAAGAAGACTGGGCCCTTAGCTCTAATGCATGAATAGCTACCATGCTCAATATTCAATTTGGTCTATCAATTCATATGCTTGTATTATCAAACATGCTTTACAGTTCGATGAAATCATTCTTTTTATATACCCTACTATTAAGTTAAAGGCAGCTTTTCATCACTCAAAAAACTGAGTCTCGAGACTCAAGACTCAAGACTGAGTCTTCTTGTAGAGAAACGAACATAAGATTATCAAATTTATTTAATATTATGTTTTATAAGTGTTAATATAAGTTTAACAGCAAAATGCAATGTGTTATGCGTGACAAACTCTATAAAGAAATTTCTTTTTCAATAGAAAATAGAAATCCAAAAATTTTTTAAACTTTTGTTATCAATGATTCAGTACATTGAATGATAGAATCTATATATTCATGATTTGATTCAAAATATATAATTATAGGGGTCTTAAAGTTTGATGATAAGAAGTGAAGCATATTTTCTGAAAATAGTTTTTCTATTCGCTTTGATCGAAGTTCATTATGCTTTTAATTCCTTAATGCATTTCGGATTCCTAGGATTTTTAAAGGAATTGATGGCATACTTGGAGAATATGAAGAAGTCAGGTTTCAGTCTATATAAGTTTAAAGTGAGAGTGAATTTCATGATTGGATTGAATTGCAATGATTGCTATGATTGCAATGATCGCAATGATGGCAATGATTCATTCTTCAAGATTCACATTTTAGGGCTGAGCACTTTTCCCATTTCTTATAGTAACAAAACATTAATCAATGGAATAGAAAGTCTTTTTTCTTCTCCCACTCTTTGGCAGTCCAACTGCTGACCATTCATTGGTAGCACAAGAGTTTTTTCACGCTTGAGTTAACCTTACAATAGTTTCTATCGACTATTTTCAGTGGCGGAAATTTTTTTCAAAAATGAGGTTATAAAATATAAGACACAACACTCTCATAATCTCATCTCAAACACTATTATCTCATCTTCAGTTACTTTTCATTAGACTAAAATTAAAATTTAATTTAAAATCATTAAATTTTGTTTAAATTAGTATTAATTGAAATATTTCACAGTAATAGCTAAGGTTCAGCCACTTTCAAGATAAAAGTTACACAATATAAAAAAAATCAGTGTACTTACAACTGAAAAACATAAATCATAACTTGAAATCTTTTTTTCTTATCATTGATAGTATACTATTATGTTCTTCAATAAAAAGTTTTTTGAAGATACTCTAATAGGACAAATCAAGTGCATTTGTCATTAAGCTTATTAAACATATAGGATATCAATAAATTTGTTGTTAATGAAGCAAAAACATGAAAATTCTAAATTAAAGAATGGGCTCAATATGTTGATAGTTGTACTGTAACTAATATTCAATTAATTTTCAATCATTTGTGTTCCTGTGGAAGACTTTGAAGAAAACTTTCGGTTTTAAGATCTATTCAGTTCTAGTTTAATATATTATTTTTGAAATGAATAAAACTTTTGAATACGTGTTAAGAGTTTGAAAACTGATTGACAATATTTAAAACTTGATGTGTTTGTTATATTTTAGGAAAAGAAACCTTAACAGATAAGCACAAACAAGACACAAAAATGGCATTCATTAAGAAAGCGATTTGGACTATGGCTTATGGGTTACACGATATGCAAAAGTCTTTGTGCCCCAACACGACTGGTTTGTGCTCTGCAATGCTACCCGTGAATGGCTCGATATTTCTTCAGCATCTTATGAATGTGAGTTTCAGTTGGGGCAATGAAACTGTCAATTTCGACGAGAATGGAGACCCACCCGGAAGGTAACCATCAGTTATACCACAAATATTCTTACGCTCTTCTCGGATATCGATTATTCACTTCAAAACTAGAACTAATTCCTGTGTTTACTTAGACATGAGATTTTCTTACTTCCATAAAAAAAATTCTCATTTCATATCATTTGATACACACTAAAAACCTTTACAAGTATGTGATCACATCTTTTTATAATAGAAGAAACATTAGAAACACACAATATTTTGTTGATAATGAGATGGCTACTCCTTGTTTCGCCCGCACCCTCTTTTCAATCCCCTCAATAACTAATTCCCAAAAAATTATCCAATTTTCAAACTCAAAAGTAAACTAAAACCAAAGACAACTTAACTCTTCGGGTTTTCTCGCTGTGTTAACTTAACTTTTAAAATGAAATTATCATTACTTCAGTTAAAATAAGTTTCCTTTGGTTTTAGTTTACTTTTGAGTTTAAAAATGGGATAAATTTGATTATTATACAGATTATTAATTTTCTTTTCATCACCAATTAGTTCATATTTAACATTAAAATTTATATTACTTTAAAAATCAAAGAACTAAAAATTAAGTCGAAAATTGAATTTATATATTGACCCGTACATGATATAAGTGATACCTCAAAATAGGGACAAACTCTGATCGTTTTGAAAATTTTAGGTACGATATAATGAACTTTCAGCAAAAAGGTCTCAATGACTACGACTACGAACACGTGGGCTCGTGGATCAGTGGTGGGGATTTCAACATTTTTGAAGCTTTACAGTGGCCGGTCCTTACAATCAATGGTTCGTTACCACCCGAGTCCGTCTGTTCGAAGCCATGCCCCAAAGGAGAAGCAAAGGTATCAAAATTACATCAATTCCAAATGTCAAAAACTTCTTTACAATATCTTTTACTGATTCTCAAAAAACTATCTAAAGTTTCAAAGTCTACTCAAGCAAAAAATATTTCAACTGCAAAAAAATGTTTCAATGCATAAACAGCTCAATTGGTTGTTGGGTTTTGACATTTTGAAGTGTAGCCAAAGTAGCTTTTTCTTGTTATCAAATTGACTGTTTTTATTTGTAATACTGTATGTTTTCACGAACTTTATCGAAGCAAAATTATCCCTAAATAGAAATAATTCAAATTTATACTCATTTGGAAAGTGACACAGATTACAACTCAAATGATTGCTAAACATTTTAACTTTTTTATTGAGATTTTTTTTAATACTTCAATCATTAATTTTCTTTTGGATAAAACAAGAAAAATCTCAAAAAGTTGATTTCTCATCAAAAATGTTTAGCTATAGTTCAATTCACACAACTATTTATGAAGCCTTAAACATAGGTTTAATATAAAGCTTTAGGGTTTTTGCTAATATCGAAATCTGCATATTTTGAAAATTGCTTTACAAAAACGAAAATAATTTTTCCAAGAATTGACGTTCAAAAATAATTTTCTGATAAAAAGATGAAGAAAAGAATGAAGAACAGGAAATAATTGAATAATAATAAATTTTCCCAATGAATGATTTTAGTCATGTTCTGTTTTTGTCATGAATGCACAGTAAAGAAGAGAAATATCTATCTTCATATGGATGAATACACACAAAATATGTAAACCAACACCACTTGCAAATGAGTGTTCAGAGACGCCAAAATGTCACCGTATGAAAGGTTATTTATCATCTCTTCATAAATTATTTTCAACATGTATTTTTCAAAAAGTAGATGTTTTTATGAACAATACTTCTTCGAGATATATCTTCATTTTGAACATATTAACATTTTTTGTGCGCTCAGAAAAGATTCTTACATCTCATATACATCTAAACATCGATTATTAATAATGAGAAGAAAAGCAGATTCAGGGCTCAGAAATGCATGGCTTTGTCAAAAGCATCTTATTGTGATTCAAATCTGTACTTTTGAATTGACACAAGACTTGATAAATCAAGATATTTGAAAATATAAGTTGAAAAACTCTGGATTTATATTATGTTGATATTATGCAAGTAAATATTGATTTTAACGAATAACCGAAGGGTCGGATTGAGTCTATTGAATTTGATTGGATTGATTAAATTAAGTGCATTTTTAGGATGAACTTTTGATATATTCAAATATTTATGATACAACTGTCCAATAAAACTCTTTCTGGATTCAGTCAAACTCTTCTCATATCAAAAGTTTAATACAGTAATTCTAATTAACATTCATTAACAATATTATTCACGTTTCAAATTCAAAATTTCAAACTATCGCTCGCTTTTCATACAATTCAATTATTTGAGAAGTTTGAGTTTCATTCTTCAGTCACTTCAGGTATTCCTCGCTTTTTAGAAGTTTTCATCGAAAACTCCGAAGTGATTAAGGAGTTATAAGGAATTAAGGAAAGATAAATATAAGAAATCCTTTTTATATATCTTCCAAGTCTAAGCCCGTCTATTCTAGACCTTTCCTATAGATTCTAAAGCCCTAATAGAAAAATTGTGTTTTGCCCTCATTTTATGCTATTACTAGACGTTTGATTGATATTCTTTAGTGAATGAGTTTTTATCTATTTATGCATAGATCTGAAGTATTTAAGAAATGATCAATTTATCATTTTTAATTCTAATAATTCAACAAAAGTATTCTCAATATTCTGACCCCTATACTAGTATTTGAAGGTTTAAATTTGAAAGTCAGAGAAATTAATTTCAATTCACAATTGAGCTATTTTTGAATGGAAAATTTGAGACGATTTGGTATGAGAGCAGTGAAGAGATGGCTTTAGATCGATAAATAAATCGAAGCAATAGATAAATGGTTTGAGATGATGGGTGCCCATTAGACAACCCGCAGAAACTGACTCTACCCGATACGCTGTACGCCCTCAGCATTTTCTCGGACTAACTCTATTGATGGCAAATATCGAAAGATTTTCTCTAATTATCTCAAAATAACTGACGCCAAGTTTAACCTAATATTGATCTCATTGTTAGTCAAAAACATTGTATGACTTTAAAAATACTATTTGTTGAAAATATGTTAGAAAATATCACTGTTTAGATCGGAATTGGGCTCTCAGGTCAAAATGAAATAAGATGTGCTCATTCAATGATTTATTGAAATCAGTGTTGTTATCAATGACTCTTCTTTTGAATGTTATCTAATAAATGAGATAATGATTTATTGATGACTAATTAATTATTCCTGTTTTGATTACAGAATATTCAAAGTGATTCTGTGAAATGTTGTTGGATTTGTGTTCCGTGTCGTGAAAACCAATATTTATTGGATGAATATACCTGTCAAGCGTGTCCTCTTGGCTGGTGGCCAAACGATAATCTCACAGGTATTCTAATAATATATAATACATCACTCAACTTCTTAAATGTAATCTTAGGCACATCACTAAATCACTTAGACTTATGAATAGTTATTAAATAATTAATCAAAATTACACGATTCAATTATTTATTACTATAAGTTATGCAGTTTTCACCTCCAGCTCATTGTCTGATAGTCAAAATGAAAAAATATATGAAAATCCTTCTGATTTGCGGAATGCTTTGCTAAGAAGCGCTCTCAACAACCAAAAAGCAATCGTTTTCAATAAGTAGGCTCACCTTCAGAACGATTTGGACACTCTTGACAACTTGGACACTGATGTCGCTATATTCTTGCATACTTACAAACAATAAGATCATTAAACATGTAGCGACAATAGTGTCTAAATTGTAAAGAGTGTCCAAATAGTTCTCAAAACAGATTTACATAACATTTCAACTTAACGTTATACAGCTACACAGTGGCGCTGTTTCATGTTATGTACCTAACCTAACCTAACTTAACCTAACCTAACCTAACCTATTGGAAAGACTGCTTTTTGGTAGTTCGGAGCGCTTCTTAGCAAAACATTCCACAAATCAGAAGGATTTTCCTTCTATTAGAGTTTTTTCTTCTTATGAAGCGTTCAAACGCCCAAAAAAGCCAATTTCAAAAAATATAATTAACTTTTTTCTATAATCGAAACTTCAAATAATGTAAATAAATATATTTTTCAAAATGTACACTACGTTTCATATTAGTGTTTCACTTGATCGATTTGTATTTTTGTATCAAATATTAGCTCAAATTCAACTTAATTGTTACAAATAACAGAAAAAATATTTTAAAAAAAAGTTTAGACCTCAATCTCTGAGCCGAGTCTACAATGAGGCGATCACTTCGACCACTTGGTCAGTGAGTTATGATATGGAGATTCATAAACGATAACTTGAATACAGTTTATTTATCAGTCAACACATTAATAAAAATTCATTACTCATTGATTAAGTCTAACATTGATTCGATAAAAGAAAATTTGATTTGATAAGAAAGAGATATGAAAGTATTTATATTTGAATCTCATTTACTAAGAGATCTATTGAAAAATGTGAAATGTTTTGAACAATGGTTGACGTGATTCACAATTTAATAGAAGCTTTTGAAAGACTGTAATTATAGTATTTTTGACTGAAGAAATTTGTTGTATTGATACTCGAAAATATCGATCTGTAGTTAAAATATAGGATGAAATCGGCCGTAAAGACTAATGGTCGTGATCCTGGTTTGGAAGCAATCCGTAAATTAGCGAAATAGTAATAAAGTGTTTGATTTGTTTTAGGCTGCAATCAGATCCCAATTGAATACCTTCAATGGAACGATACGTCATCACTGGTTGCAATGGGCATCGCATGTCTGGGTTTTATGATGACATTTTTCGCGATGATAGTATTCATCCAACACAACGACACTCCGATAGTGAAAGCATCGACAAGAGAGCTATCGTATGTAATTATGATCGGAATGTTTCTCTGTCACGGAACCACATTTACACTTCTGGCTCAACCAACCAAAGCTCTTTGTTTTGTGTCTCGAGTGCTGCCAGGGTTCAGCTTCGCCATAATGTACTCGGCGTTAGTCACCAAAACTAATAGAATCGCTCGAATACTGGCCGGTTCTAAGAAACGCATCATCACTAAGAAGCCCAGATTCATGTCGGGAACGGCACAAGTTGTCATTACTTGGATACTAATATCAATCGAGGCTGGAATTATTGCAACTATGCTTGTCAGAGAACCTGCTGATAAAATGCTTTATTATCCTTCTGTAGATAGGGTTCAATTGATTTGCAATACGACGCCTTTAGGTATTACTATTTCATTACTTTTATTGCCACCAAATCTATTATTGATTATTATTCTCATTCTCAATACTAAACTAATATTAAAATCAATCAATACTCAAATAACGTTACATAACTATTATTATTATTCATAATTTCAATTGTGGTAACTTTCGATTAACTTTTTGAGTAATTCAAATTTTATGCTTTTATCCCAAAAATTTTCATCTTTAAGACAACATTTGTTCGTCTTTAACTAGTAAGCATTTTTTCATATGACATTAAATTTTTTGCGTTCAATATTATAATACGCGTAAAATAAACAAACTGAAAGGGCTCACAGTTAGCGCATTCAGTTTTTATTCACTAAACAGTCCATTTTTTATTCTAACGCTTTAGTAATGAACTAACTCTCTATTAATTGAAATTAATGGTATGTCTAATTAATAAAAGTGAAAAATTTTCAAGTTTTTTGTTAATACATATTAACATAACTGAGACTTAAGATAAGATGTACAAAGCGAGGTCTTAACTAGGATGAGCGCCAACATTTGCCTTTGGTTCTCGCAAACTCATATATTGATACTACTATTGATGCTAGCGATGATTATTGGTCTTTCCTGCAAAACAAGTTCCATACAGAATACATAGAAAAACATGTTATGCACACGAAAGCATTTCATCGCTAGCAGTTTCAATAGTAGTACATTTCTCAAAGACTCGACTTATTTTATGGTGAGCTCATAAGTTACTCACATGAGTACTTGGAATAAGCATTTAAAATCTAAATAAGCTATTCAAATTAAATCATGAACGAGATAACAATGTTGATTTTTCTACACATTAACTAAAATTAATTATTACTAATTTACTATAAATTTATGGTTAAGAAAAGCTATATGAATATGATAAAAATGCAGAAATACATAATTAATGTTTTCAATGCAAACCTATGAGTTAACGATATATATAACGATTAGTCAACTCTTATCAATTAATAGGTAATTTTAGTATTAATTATTAACATGTTTAACAAAGTATATTAATACAAAACTCAGCAAATTGTAAAAAACTCAAACGTATAACTAAGTCACTGCTTTCAGATCTCATTAGACACAATTTTTTACCGTCTCTTAACTTAAGTGATCTAATTAGGTCTGATCTGATCAGGTTTTTAGGCATTCATCATCTCAAATGAAAGCTCTGACGGCATAACCCATTCTGGTTTTATTCAATATGTCATATGTCAAAAGAATCAAATGACAGAATAGAGTATCAATAATAAAAAATTGGGTCATTAAGAAGCAATTTCTGTGTAATCATGAAATGAACGAGACATCTGTCACTCTTATCTAAAGAAATTCTTTATTTATACGGAAAAGAGAACTGAATTATGTATGAAATTCTCATCTCCGAAAATGTAATTGTCTATTGATGACACTCTCTATACTCAAAACACAAATTTTGAATGACATTTGAATGTCAGAAGATTCACAATCATATATTGTTACGCTTTGCTGTTTCTATGCATTAACTGTTACTTCAGGTTATATTTTATTTGATTCTGATATTTGACTGCCATTTCAAAAAAATTTATGTATATTTTCTATAATCGATGTTCGCATAAGAAAATCAGTATTTTGAATAAATAAGTTTTAACTTTTCGCGTCTTTTTTAGTTCATATTAATCAGACTTCAAATTATTTCAATATAAGCTAATTATCATTTTTAGTCAGTTATCGATTAATATAAAGCTCAAACATTTGAAATTCAAACAGAAATTATAGTTTTGTATAATAGCTTTACACAAATTGACCCAATTTTCGACAACATATTTCTAAATAAGTCAATTCGTATCTAATAATTTTGAATTGACATTCAATCTATACAGTACAAAGTACTTGAATTTTAGATACTCTATCATCTACACATTCATAAATCAAAGATGATTTTCCAGTTCATAGCTTTTGATATCTCTTCTCCCAAAATGTTTAAAACTTGCACTTTTTATAGATGATAAATGGAAAAAATTGTATTTGTATTTGTGTTGAGATTTTTTTTGTATAGCAAAGATTTAGGATTTATTTAATGATTTTTTCGCTTATGATGCATAAAATGAAATTAAAAAGTGATAATATTTTATTCTATTGATTAAGGTATAACAGCGCCATTGGGTTTTGATTTCTTCCTCATCGCAATGTGTACTGTATATGCGGTAAAGACTCGTAATGTTCCTGAAAACTTCAATGAAGCCAAATTCATAGGGTTCACAATGTATACAACATTAGTGATATGGATTGCATTCGTGCCCATCTATTTTAACTCAAATGCCAAAGTGATAACTCTTTGTCTGTGTATTAGTTTCAGTGCAATCGTGGCATTAGTTTTACTATTTTTTCCAAAAATTTATATTATGCTTTTCAAGCCTGAAAAAAATAACAGAAGTTACTTCACAACAGCTAAGAATGTGCGCTGTCATATTGGATATGTACCTACAATGGGGGTATCAAGACATTCATCACATTCTACTTCTGAATTCAGTATGGAATCTCCGCGGTAACTATGCTTACTATTTATTATTATCACTTCTACTATATTTTTCCATTTCATAGTTTAGCTTCAAATTCATTTTATAATAAACATAAACATACATCTCAATAGACAATGCTTAGCGACTTTCCTCTCTTTTTTTGTCACTAGTCAAATGCTAACAGCGAAATATATGAAAAAAATGCAAATTCATTATTGCATTTATGCAAATATTTCAGTCGCTTCTTAGAAATTTGTGCTTAAGGACAGCTCATAAATGCTTCTTTTGATACTTAAATGCCTTGAAAAATAATAATGTTTTAATAATATATGGCTAATCTCTTTTAGCTTTCAAGTTTACAATATATTTTGACATTATTTAGTGAACAAATTATAGGCAAATGTTTGGTTACATCTCTCAAAATTATTTAAGTTTGTTATCTCACAGTCAAAACTAACATTAGATTTTTATTTAGAAATATGAAAACCTAAGAAGTGACAAAATTCAGTCTCCAAGTAGTTTATAAAAAATTAAAGTTTATATTAAGAGTGTTTTTAATGCTAACATTAAAAATAATGATAAAAGATAGTATACTAATGGCTTAGTAAAAATAGTTTAAGTTTAGAAACATTGACATTTCTGAAAACTGAGACTCGATTGAAATCTAAAGTAATTCGAAGCCCATGAAAATATGTTGATCATAAAAAAGTAAATATTTCTTATAGTTAAGCCTGAGTTAGAAAATTACTATTTATTGGCTCTATAAATGTAACTTTTAGTAAATGAATTGTTGCCTCAATTTATAAGTCAAACTCATTGAGCGTTAATTTAATGAATGATTTTTCTTAATTATTCTGATTCTTCTTAATCATTAGTTTCTTTTCGAAGAGTTAATCATTAGTTTCTTTTCGAAGAGTGAGTTATCTGTCATTTACAACATATAGAGAGCTTATTAAAATAAATTGAAGTAATTTGTCGAATAAAAGTTTGAAATTCTCTTGTAAATCACAAGTGTATTATATAATGGATGTTCCAAAATGTTTCAGTTAATAGAGTTGGGAATAATAAAAGTCTTTCCAATGATATCCATTGGATTTGTTGAGATGCCTTTCGGCTCAATCTCTATCTTATTATGATTTTTAAATGTAATAAAAACATCAAATCAAAAGTACATGTCAAAAACAGTGATAATAAAATGGAAAAGTCATTCAAAGAATTTGAAATTGAATTCTAAGAGACCTGAATCCAGAATGGAATTTGAAATAAGGAATTAAAGACTTTTAAGCTGTAATTTATAAGTGAAAAGTCCGATAACCTGTAAAAAGTCATTGAACATAAAGGCGTTATAATACTTGTCAATCAAACTATAAGTGTAATAAATTATGAATACTGTTTCGCTCAAATAGTTCTGATGCCAGTGATTCTCAATTCTCGGTTGTGTGCAATCAATTCTGTTGGGAAATCATTTCTCCGTTTTATTCGCCTCTCAGGAGTTACAAAATTCTAATCAAAGATTATGCCTTTGAATGAATCGCTAGAGTCTGCAAACTTGAATTTATTCACTATCAATACCTAAAATAGTCAAACAGTACAATTATATGAATAAATCTCTTCTGGTTGACTACACTTTTTAAATTACAAATAGACTTATCTTTATATTGAAGTTCAATAGAGATAAGCCATACTTTTCTAACTCAAACTTGACCTGAAAAGATATACTGATGTTATTATACTTACTATTTGATGATTATTCTTAATTTAGAAGTTGAGTTTACGATTTATAATAATGAAGTCATGTATTATGCATTTTAGTAGAATCATCTCAAATAATAAATTTCATTTCAGTCAATGAGATAAGAGATGCTTAGAAAAGATTCTTTCTGTTCACCCCGAGAGCAATGAGTACAGAAACTTATGTGAATAAAGAAGTTATGAGTGAAGATTGGATAATAAAACAATTTCCGGTCCTTCCTTTAGCCAAATCTATATTCAAAGAAATTTATTGCTTAGTTTATCGTCAAAAAGCCTATTATTCTTAGTTTGTTTATTGCTTTATTCACTAAAACCTAAATTGTAATTATATTGTTGAAAATCAAGTTTAGATTCTGTATTGGAAGTCAAGCACATTCACTAACTTTTAACATGAAAGTCATTTAATACAATTGTTATTTTTCATTAACTCTTTATGATCTCAGATTAGATCGAAAATAATTGTCTTTTATAGAAATTTAATTTTTAAGATCTATTTTCACTATTAAATAAGAGTTGAAATTCAAAACACAATAATTACTTATTATTTTAAAATATTAAAAAGTTTTAACTCTTTGATAAGTGAAAAAAAAATTATCTTTAAGTTTGAATTATTATAACTAATCTGAATATATGATTAAATTTATTTGTTTATTATTATTAAAAATTGGTATTTCTATTTACTCTGTATATAACATGAGCTGAGATACGAATTATTTTGTAGGAATTGAATAGATTTATTGTTTGATTTGAAATCCTAATACAAATGATAGCTCATGATAATCTCTATACAAATTAGAGTCACTCAGAGAAAAAATAATCATTGAGTCATTAAAAATGCTTCTATTGGTGTACTTCCGCCCATCAAATAGCATCCGATCCAACTTTTTTCCTGCTAGTGATTATTATATAAAGTATATTTCTTATAGAGAATAATTAGTATTCGGTAAAGACATTCGAAACATTGATTAAATATTTATTTTGAATCGAAGAGTTCTCAAAAGCAACAAAACTATCTGAAGTTATCAAACTTTTAATCAAATGATTTAAAATTATGTTTTGTTTTAATGATGAAACTTGTCTTCATTTCCGAAGACCATTTCAGTGAGTGATATAAGTTTTTAATGCTATGACCAAAACAGAGCTGACATGAATGCACATCAAAAGTGGTATTAGACTCGGTATTCTTCTTATTCAGCAGAGTATAGTTTTTTTCTAAAGCCTTAGACAGCATTTCAGTAACTTATTGTAAGTGTTATGCGTTGACATTGTTTGCTCTTTACAGCTATGATAGACTTTGCATTGATGTCTTTGCCTTATATTAGTTGATGCTTTCGCCACACTTTCGACATGTATTCTACTTAACTCCAAGTTCTTATAATAATATTCTATCCCCTTATTTATAGTGTTTTACAGATGATAAAACAAGTCCTCGTCATTCAGACCAATAGTCAATAAGATAAGACTTATAACTTCTGAGATACTGTTTATTACAACTTGAATCTCACATATTATACGTTATTTTATCAATAAATGCAAGTCTGCCATAGTCTCTATCAGTGAAAGCTTGGTTTCATTTTTATCTCTATGTTAATAACCCTTTTTTAATAACTCTTCAAAATTATTTTAGCCTAAATTCACAATTTTTCATTTAATTAACATAAATATAACAATCAAAACATGTTTCCATTGATAGAGACTATTACTGACTTTCATTTATTCATAAAATGACTGTTAATTCCCTTGTAATTAGTTTTTTGTGAGATTAAAATTGTGTTAAACAGTATTTTAGAAAAAAGTCTCATCAAATTGACCATTAGGTTGAATGAGGACTTATTTTATTGAGTGTACAACTAAGACTTTAACTTTTTTTGTTTAGAAAAACAACTTCTCCACGAAAACAGAAACTCTTTTTCTTAGTTTTCTTTCCATTGAAAAACTATTTTCTTATAAGTTGTCATTTTTATGAATGAGATCTTATGTGTTTAGTGAGAAAACATTCTGTGGTAGGAGTTTATAAAGTTCATATCTGATGGTTGAACGAAAGCCAACATAAGTTTGATATTTGATGGCTTTCTGTGTCATGATTTCAACTTATCTTAATGAATGATCCCTATTGTTGTAAATCACGGTCACTGACTATAGTCAATAGTTACGAGTTTTTCTTGCTTTTATACTCATAATATATAAGCATTAAGTTTAATATGACTTCAACTTTACTTAAATAAGATGAGGATTTGTAAATATAAAGCCCATCATCAGTACCTAACTTGACTTTCAGTTCTTTAATCATTTTAGACTCGTTTTGACTCGAGTTATTCGGAAAATGCAAAGTTTGGTTGAATTTTTAATTAAATAAATCAACATTTGTTATAAGCAATAGAAAAGATGAAGTCAATTAAATACAAATCATTGATTTGAAAGATTTTAAAATTCAATTGGAAACCATTCCATTGAATAAAATATGTGAGTCTGAAAACATGCGTCTTCTCATTAACTTATTCAGCACTTTATTTATAAACTTTTTCACATTTTTCATGTGGATTTCATTTTTTCCAACTATAATATTGAATCTGTCATAAACACAATAGTGAGTACATTATTGTCATGCAGTACAGACCCGATCATTTCAAAAGCACTCGTCATTCAATACGTAGCTTTACTTTGAGCCTAAATCTTACTAACAATAGATATTCTTCACGTATTTTATTCACTAAATAGAAACTTGTGCACAAAAAGATCAATTTCTTCAAATCATCGTTCCTTTTATTGGAAGTTTTGCTGTAATTTATATATTAGCTCTGATTTTGGAATTGAATTAGTTTTTGTGCCGCAAACTATAATTCACGGAATCATTCATAAGAAAGATGTATTATCTAAGACTCAAACGTAATGTTAAGCCAACTTTGATCCTTCGGGAACAGACTATAGTTCTGTGAAACAAAATTCGTGTTACAGTACACACATTCACTAAAGCCAAAAAACAGTCACTTATCGTATCAGAGAAACTAAACAAACTTTGTAAACATTCATTACTTCTTTCAATACTAATGTAAAAGTAATTAAATATTTCGAGCACTAAAATTAATATCAAATTTAATAGAAATTTTTATAAATTTAGTAAATTTCATATCATTTCAAAGAGACTAATAATTATGTTAAAAATTCAATTTTGAGCATTGTGTAGCTCAACATTTTTTTCTATTGAAATCATTTTGAAATGTTTCTATTGAAATGTTTTTTGAATTTTCAAAAAGGTTTTCTTTAAGAGTCAGAAACGATGAATTATTAATAAGTTTTGTTTTATGGTGTTTAGATGTTTAAATCTCAGCAAATGAACCATTAAATTCGTTTGTTTATACTGTATTTATATTAAGTTTTATTACACTATTTGTTTGAAATGATTTGAATCGATTCTGCTTTATCACTATAATTTCGCTTTTCTTAGAAAATTTCTATCAATATTTGCTTTATATTTAATCGAATTCGTGAATTGACCTCTAAAGAGGATTTATCTTTCACTTTGACTATGTATTATAAATACTAACGATAGAAAAAACCAGAAGACATGAAGAGTAAGTAATATTCTAAGCATAAGTATTGGCAAAAAATGTTTTATGGTATCGTTTATCAGCCCATAATCTTGCAAAGGATTCTTTCTATATTTTGATGTTGAAATTATCATTAACATGTGTTTGTTATGCACAGAAGTTCAAGACCTAGTTCTGGTCAGTGTTGGTCTCAATAAACCCTTAGTTACAGAAACGCATCATTTGAATATATTAACATTTTGGTTCATTTTACTGCACGATTTTAGTTAATAATTTCAAAACTAAATTTTCCTTTTTTTCTTTCCCCGATTAGCCAGAACTAGGTTTTGGAATTCTGTGCAGTAAAAACCTTTTCACTGCTTAACACTTACTAATGTTAATTTCAATATTGAGTAAAACATCTATATAAGAAAACATGTTATGAGACTAGCGTTGCCACCTTTTGTTCACGTCACAACTGGACAAAAAAATATCAAAAGGCGCCCTATTATGTAAAATTCAAAATTTTCATCTGAAAATATTGTAAAGAAGTTCAGAATATTTCATAAAATTAAAGTTATATTTTCTTATAGTTCTTCAAATGAGTTATACAGGTATTATAACTTTCGGAAAAGCCTATACAGCATTACGAGACATAAAATGCACACAATTTACGTATTAAAAAAAAATGCTAAAAAATCTTTCAAAATTACATTTATCTCAATTTCATTATAAGTTTCTATTATAAGATTTACTTTTAATAGAATTTGTATTAAAAAGCGCCCAGTTGACAGATCCTTGTAAAACTGGACAGGTGGTAACGCTGTAGGGGACTTATAAACGATGTAATAAAATTTTTTTTGGCAAAACTGCACACAAACTTCATTCTTTAACAGTGACTTATATTGAAAAAGTTATAAAGTAGATGAAAATGCAATTTTTGAGGTCAAAACAGCTAGACTTCTCATTAATTATCCGTAATCTAAAACTAAAAGCTCATCAAATGATTTGATGATACCTTAATTATATATAAAGAGATTTTTATTGATGATGACCTAATAACGACCTTTGTATAGATGGAGAGATATATTGCAAAAATGATTGATGACTTCGAGCGCTGAAGAGTTTCATATTAATACATCTGTACTCATAACATGTGGCTCTGGTTTGATTACTGCCAAAACCACATAAGTATCATTGATGGCTAAAAGTTGTCCATCACATACAGTACTCGAAACAAAATAATATCTTAACACAATTTATCTAATGTTCAGACAAGTATTCATTATCTAAAAAGGGAATTACGAATAATAGTCATTCCCTAACTTGACTCAAATATAAATCTTAACTATTGTTAAGAATCGACAATAATTCTTACAAGATTTGTGACTCCACTAACTTTTGCATTATGTTTGAGGATTTCTGTTGACAGCACACTTTACTCTGATAGCTATCAATTGAATTAATCGAGAACTAAGTCATATTTTCATAGTTTGAGTCTTAAGCAAAAGATATTACTGAATACTTAATGAAAAAAGGAATAGTTTCTAATAACTGAAGGCCTCAAATCGTTAATAATCAAAAGATAGCATTTAATCTATGAGGTGTGACAACCAATATATTGTTGTGACCAATAAATCAGAACATCCTAACGATCATATTTCAACAGGAATGCTATTTAAAGAGTCAATTCATGCGGAATCTGAATTTGGATTCAGTCAGAGAACTTTATTATGCTATTCATTTACAATTTTGTAAAGAATAAATTATCAATGAAAGAGATGTTTTATATGTTTACTGATAAAAACTCTATACTTTATTCTTCAATGTATAGAATTGGTGGGCTCTAGACTGAACCTGTTAAGTACTGTATATTAAGGGAAGGTCACAGTTGTCATGTTCGGACATTTACTACAGTATTTCTGAATAAATGGAACAAAATGTCATATTTTGTTCATCTGTACAAATAGTTAATGTTAATGTTACTCACATTTATGAATATAAATTATTTTCTACTGTATGAGTTATTTCTTGAATTAATGAACATCTTATATAAATAGATGATAGTGTTTACAGTCTTGACATGATATGACTTATATCTGTAGTCAAATCAGAGCTGAGCTTAATAATGGACTTTAGATGACTACTGTATTAAAGATTCCAAACATGAATCAGTTGAATCAGAATTCTGGGACACGAATACATTGATAAAGCTGTCGATGCAGTCGTATTCATAAGTTCATTGTATTGTTCATAAGAATCAATCACAACAAACTGACGGGTAATTAAGGTAAATAAATAATTTTCAACTAATAATTACTATGAATGGATCGAATTTTATTTAAAATTATACAATGATTAGTTGAGAACTCAATTCCGAACATAGCGTCGAATTTGTCGACCAAATAAGGGACAAAATTCTTATCTGTTTTACAATATATTATGAATGCCTGTAATAATGTTAGTGAAGCGTCTAATCGAGAGAATTAACTCAATTCATGCGTACAATAATTTATATGTGAGGGTTAATTAAAAGTTTAACAATTACTTTCTCTCAATTATTTGGTTTAAGTTCTTAACATTTTCTCAATTCATGAAATTCTTATAGAAAAAATCAATTCTCATCATGTTCTGTGATAATTATCATTTCTATTATGCATTGTATTAATTATTTTTATTTGTTTTGCTATTCCTTACGAAAGCATTCTTCACACGAACTCAAGACAGATAGAGAGGCAAAAAATGAAAGCACATATCATCCTATTTTTTATTTTGTTTTTGTTTCAGCAAAATTACTTGATATGTAATAATAGATTCTGATGTCTAAACCAAGAAATGCTTCACAAGTTTATAAGACAAAAGAATGCTTTCTTCGATAAGTCGAGACAAAAAAATAGTTCCCCTAAGATTTGAGTTTTCAAGTGTCTTTTCTGTTCATAAGTTTTATGTTCGATTGACGCATAAATTAAAAATATTTTCAATTTTTTATACTAAGTTAATATAAAGAATCAATTTTTGAATACGTTTGTGGACATATTTTATATCAAAGAAAATTCAAAATCAACTCCAATCAAACTTTCCATTCAGATAAGAAGTTGTCTTTTGATCTGTGACTTATAGTAAATACACTTAATTAAGACAGAAAATCAAATGATAGGATAAGAAGTGTAAGAATAATGAAATGACTAGTTCCACATTTTGAGAATTATAATGACTGTTAATAGTGACACAACATTCTTATCTTACTTCCATTGTCGCTGAAATGATATTACTATCGCGTATACTATCAGAATATTTAGTACAAGTTTGGCTAAACTTATGCTGTAATAAGATTATAAGGAACCCAACCGATGAAATTGCATGTTTGCTATAGTTTGTTATCAGCCATGTATTAAGTATTCGGATTTTCATTCAGATATAGACTAATGAATTGAATCTAAAAGTACGTGAATCTAATAAATATTGATGTTTCATATAAATGGCATTTTGAATTTGAAGCTTAAAATGAACTCAATTTTGAAGACTTTGATAAAAGATAACTTGAACTGAAGTGAAGTATTGATTGAAAATTGATTTGCAATTCAAAAAGGCGATAGAGTAAAGAAAATTGATTGCTATCTTAAAAGCTTATTAAACGTTAATGAGCTAACGCACAAAAACTAATCTATGGGTACACTTGTATATTGATTTTAGTTGGAAATAACGTTCAAATACTTAACTTAAGAGCATTACGTTTTGGTAATAAGGATTTATTATCATCGATAGGATTAAGTGACTGAGAAATCAAACAGACATAGGAAACGGCCATTAATTAAATGCTAATAATCAAAGATTTTCATTCAAATTCATTAAATGATACTCTTTTCTCCCCAAATAAGCTCTATTTATGTCTCAATCGTTGAATTATGTAACGTTATTTTGAAAGAATTCATTAATTATTTGAGTCAAAGATAAAGCCCTATTAATCAATTCGATAAAATCATGCGGATATCCGAATACAAACAAGTGATACCCTTATAGTATCAGTTTTATAACCATTTCCTTCAAAATTTGTTCCGTTAAGCACATCATACCTCCATATTTTGGCATTATTTAGGACTTCAAATTCAATACAAATTATTCATTCGTTTTATTTTCTCAGATATGGATTTTGTGATATAAAATCGTTGAGTGCTGTTATGTAACCGAAACACACTTATTAAACGAAAGTAGTTTTATTGGAAAATATATTATAGTTCTAACCGAATACTTCTGGTCTTGATTATCATGTGCTTTCTGTCTAAGACTACTTTCGTCTATTTGCGTGTTATCATGATTTACTCTTTCAAGCAATACAACTGAAAGCACATAACTTATTATGTGAGCATTTGATCAAATATCCAACAACTAGAAAAATGCTTATTCGATACTATCTCTAACTCTAAAAACAATGTATTTCACAATACTTTTATTCGTGAAAAATAGTCAAAATAATTACATTTATTTGTTCAGTGCCTTAAAAGCATTGATGATTATAAATTGTTTTCAATATTAAGATTAAATTAAGTTCACAAATATCTTGTTTTCTCTAGTTTTACTAATTTTCAAAGGATATAATCAAATGCTATTCATTTTACTTTTGACATTTTCTCTCATTATTCTCACGATTCTCAGTATAGTTTATGAAAGTATGTACACGAATAGGCGTTATTTTACTTGATATCGAGTCTCATTCCGTTAGTTTCGTAAACACCAAAACGTTATTTTATTGATTCAATTCTGAAATTTGATTGTTGTTTGAATTATTAAACATAATTCTTCTCCAGACATACTCTAATTTATTATACTCTTTAATATCTATATATATTTCTTTCTACAAACTATCGTAAAGTTGACTGAAGTGAAAGACATAAACTGCTGAGAGCGTAAAATAATAATTTCCGGATACTTTTGGTTCATATTTGTTGAACTCAAAGCCCGAAGATTACTAAAGATTTTCAGTAAAAATAGTTGAAGAACGTAAGTCCTAATATGTACAATCGGGGCCTTAAAGACAGTGAAAATCCAATGATAAACTCAGATGAAACATGAGGGGAAACATAGAAAGGATATTAATGAGTATTATTAATGAGTTGGCTCATGAATCCACAAAATTTCCGTAATGATGGATACTAATCAGGGACTGTTTTTAAGTCCCCAATTGTACAATCAGTTATTTAAAGATAGGAATTCATCATTCCGGAAATGATGTGAAAGTGTTTGAATACTCATTATCGCTACTCAATGCTAATACTCATTATTACTCAATACAACTCAATATAGTTACTCATTAACATCTTTTATATGTTTCCCTCGTGTTTCTTCTGAATTTAAGAACGTCTTTAATTAATTGATTGTACTTATGGCTGAGCTTTCATGTAAAATATTGAAGAACTCAAAGAGTTGTTCAATGAACTAAATTGAGAACAGACAATATGGCCACTCATCATAGTATCAATTATACCGACTCAGACTCGAACAGAACAAATTTTTTTCAATTCTTCAACAAATTCTTGCATTAAAAGTTCTAATAAAAGTTCTTTCATAACAGTGGTAATAATTTTCGTAATAATATTCATTTTCTATCAACAGCTCCGAAACTATTAAAGTTTATCATAAAGTATTTCAAGTCATAATCAATTGTATCAAAAGTTGAAAATTTTAATCAATCAAAAGATAGAAAATAGGACAGAGTAAGAATAGGATATATGTTTTAGAAATAGGAAAGTTTATCTTTTTAATTTTGATATTTTAATTTTGTGGTCATTAATAGTTTGATATAAAAGTTTGACATTTAAAAATCATAAATAGAATCATTTGACTCCCGGTTCTTGACTTTTTATCCTGGATTCCTGTTTCTAAGAATTTTTTATACAAAAACTAGCTTTTAATTACTTTTCGCATCTGATAACTTGTGATTTTGAGAAATTTTGATGGCATTATATAAGACTCATTTGCTTTTATTTCAGTTCAACTTTAGCTTAGATTTTCGAGAGTATTTGAGTCCTCTATTTCATGTTTTGAATAAGTAGTACATCATTTGTACCTCTCATTTCAGATGAAGATCTTTCTCAACTTTCTATCGAAAATCTCTCCCGGATTTAAATTCCGGAAATCGTCACCTTAATTATTACGCTATCAAATGAGTCAATGATACAAATTTATTTCAATGCAGTTTTTAAATGCAAAACTTTGTTATGCATTAAAATATAAAATATTTTGAGAAAAATCAAACTTTAATAGTTTCCAAAGTTCAGTGACTACAGAGTATTCTTTTAAAATCCTTCAGTTATAGTGAAGATTTTGAAAAAATTGTTGAAAGTTTGAGATTTTCAATCTTTACAAAGTTTTGTATTTAAGATATTTAAAAATTTAAAACCAGAAAAAATGATTTAAATTTGACCTCAAATGAGTTATAAAACTTTATCGAATAAATGGAGTCAAAATTCTAGTGTCGACTTTAAAATATTTTTGAATTTCTTAACAGATTGTAATAAAATTGAATTTTTTCGTTATATAAGCAACAAATTGAATCTATTTGACTGTTAAAACATATGAAATGCTTTCAACCATGATTTTCATCGACAAGTTAAAATTGAAATAAACTTGTTATTTCGTTTCATCTCAGAATTTTTCGAGATAAGTCACTTACTGTATAAGTGAAAAGTCATCTCAAGCTTTTTGAATAATAATAATAGTATAAAAAATCTTTTCACTTTACACTTTATATACTAAAAGTCATGATTATTACGAAAAAAGAAGAGGATTTTGACTTTCGATGCATCACTTAAAGGGATAAACTTTTTTTTCGCATTTCCATAACATAGTCTTCATATGAATTTAAAGCGATAGAAAAGCTAAAACTCTTTCTAAACTTGAAAAGTATCGCTGACTTGTAAATATATTTTAAACTAATTTTACTCTTTATGAATGATACTCTTTTGCCAATACTTACACATGAATGCTTTGTGTCAATTGCATATGATATAAAAATCTCACTCTTTCTCAGTGATGATGACTTCCGAAAGCTCAAGTTTGCGTTTGTATGTCGAGTGTTTTAGCATATGTAATAAGGAGTTGAGTAATTGAGGGTTAATTCGGAAATAAGTTAAAGATGCAAAAGTTAGTTTGAATTATGGATAGACAAGAAGATATGATCCCACCGACAAACATATTATATATCTTTATAGACTATTTACGCTCGAGTGTTGTCCATCACTGCTTGTAATTGAACTCAAAATAAATTCATGAGAACTATTCTATGAAATATTCATATTTGGCGTGAATTTACATGAAAAAAGTAATCTAAAAATGTTTAGGAGTTGAAGATTTTCTGCTAAAACATAAATATAATCAACTGTTCCCTTATTAAAAAACTAATTATTAATGACATTCAACGTTATGTAAATTGAATGATATAAGAAAATTCCTTAATAAGAATTTTGATTAAGGTTTCACAGAATACTATGAATCCGAACTGGTTTTCAGTTTTTCTTAAGCAATAAGTTTTTGATATATTCAAAAAAATTGCCTCCAATTGCGTGATCTGACAGTGGGTTTTGTTCGCAAAAAATTGCTTCAATTGTGAGCGACAGTAATACAGAATATAAGTGTCACGTAATGTACTTGAAGTTTACACAAAGTTTAGTTATTTCTTTTTCATTTCAATGATTGGCTTTGGATGACGTGATTTAATTATCAATGAGTATTATTTGTGTAGTTTTCTCAAAAAGAATAAAGTCTAGACCCAAAAAGATTCTCAAAATCAATAAAATATATATTTGATTGAAACAAATGTTCAAAATTAGATGCAATTTCAGTATACTCTCAGTCTCGCTAACATTTCTTTCAGATCTTTGTTTTGGGCAATCGTTATATTAAATTGAAAGATAATTGTAAGGAAGTGTTAAAACAAAAGGAATTTTAAAAACCATATTAATAAATGAAGATATAATTTAGCAAAAAATTTCTGAATTAACAAAATAGCAAAAACTTAAACAACGAAATAAAGCAAATGAAGTAAATGCGGGTGACCCGCATTTGCGGATATAGGTTTTTAAACAGTAATGATGTAAAGATCCGCCTCTATTTTGAATATTTTACAGTTTATGTCTTGAATGTATTGTTTGAGTGAAGAAAAAGGCGATTTTTTTAAATTCTACTACAAAGTTGAAGATAAAATCCACTTAAATATTGAGTTCGCTTCAACTAATTTAATATTGAAACATGAAAATGCTTTTATGGCGTGTTTCTAATTTTATTTTCTTCAAATCTATTTTGGATTCTAATCATCAACTCATAATTGCATAGACTATGAATAATGCGGATTAAAATCACTACTGAAACCAGTGGCGAATCAATCAGAAACTAGAAGCTATTTCTTATCTTTTCAATTGAATGTTTATTTGCA
>JAQFZT010000169.1:0-36097 GCA_034696325.1 Camisiidae sp. | reverse complement strand
CCAACTTTTAAAAAAGATAAAGAAGCAGTCTCTCAGTTTGAGAATCTATTAAAAGGTCTGAGAGTTCAAAACTATTGTTTGCGTTGTAATTTGATTAAACTATAATAGTCTAACATTATTATATTTAACAACTCTTTAGCAATAAACTTAACAGACAAAACAACAATTAAGCCTATGCTTCAAACTTGTTACCTGTTGTCTCTTATTGGACAAGTTTAGAAAAGATAATTCATAACGCGATGTATTTCCATGAAATATCACTTCCCTGTGAACCTAATGGTCATTTGCCTTCTCAGTAATACTGAACTTAATAAAACCAGAGTAAAGCTTGCAATTTTTAACTTTTATTATTGTTGATTTGAAAATAACAAATTTTGTTTCGATTAATTAACCAGAATTTTGAATTAAAATAAGACAGTTATTATTTCTTTATTAAAATTTGTTAAAATGTGACCTTATTTATGATAACAATGAGATTGTATATAATTTTGACATTTAAAGTCTTTAATGTCTCTAATGATAGCTTTATAAATTCTTTGAATACATTGTAAATAGCAATTTGATAATAAGTATGGCAATGAGACAATTATAGCTGAGTTATGACAATAACAATTTTAAGTTTAACCGTATTAAATCAAATATTTTCTATTATACTATAGGCTAATTCTATATTTAAGATCAAAACACTTTTGATGATCACCAGTGCGTTAAGAGATATGCAGGAAGTTTTGATTATACATGCTTTTGTCTCACTTTCAAAATTGCTATTTTATTTGCATGGACTGAATGTAACGGAATGTGCTCTTAGCTCATGGTCATAAACGCATCTGCGAATCCAGTTTAAGAGCACTCAAATTATAGCCTCAAGTCACACACCAACTATTGCTTTTCGAACAAAGCGATCAGGAAGAAAAAGTTCTTTTTTTCAATCATTACTAATACAAAAAGTCATTCTTTATTCTTTGCGAGTTTTTGTCTATTGTCACGAGAATTTGTTGTTGTGATCCTTTACTCACTCTATTTAGAAGTCAATCATAATTTCAAAAAATTAGACCTTCCTTTTCAGTAACAGATATCAACGCAACTCTTCGATTAGTGAATTGGCAAAAAATGATCGAATTTATATCATTTGAATGTCAATCATTTCTCTATTTAGTGTGTATTAGTATTATTTACTTTGTAATCATTGAAGATTCATTAAAATTGACTTAAAATTTCTAGAATCGCGTGATCGAAAATCATTATTTTGCTATTAGATTCACTTTTCATATTTATTAAACATAAATTATACCTCAAATTTATTCCTTTCTTTACATTGAAATGAGATTTTTTTTATCGTGAGCTCAAAATTGAAAGTGAATTTTTTTGAAAATTTTAGTGATTTGAAAACATATATGATATGTAACACAATGTATCATAAGTTATTTTGTTTTATCACTTTTGAAAATCTGAATAATTCATTAGAATAATGAGAGAAAAAAGCATTTGAATGCATTATTTCCTATAAAATTTGAAATGATTTCACTTTTGAAAATGGCATAAGGTCTTAATATCTTGGTGTTGAAAGAAACACAAATGATATAACAAAGTAACGACTATGGCATAAATTTACGCGGATATTAACCCTCTTAAAGAATGCATTATATCATTATTCAATGAGGCAGTTGGAAGATAAGCGCACTATGTTCTTAAACTCAAATTTTAAGGATATTTTTCTCAAATCAGGTTTAATTGCATGTCGGCTCACTTTTTTAAAGAATTTTTGTGTTCGATGATTGAAAGATTTTTAAAAAATTTATAGAAAGCAAAAATGAAAGTATAAAAATCTGCATAATTTATATATTGGAAAGTTTTGTACAATAATTCAATAAATTATGAGCAAATGCATAGTTATTCATAATATACAGGTATTTGAGTAGAGTATTAATCAAAAATTTTAATGGCACCTCATTTTGAGTAAAACTACTTTCCCAAGTGTTTGCAATTTTTGCCAAAATAACAAGTCCTTGAACTATATTATTATAAAAGATTTATGAGATTTTCCATAAAGACTTAGTTTCGGTGGATTTGTGTTGAGAAAAAGAAGCCCTTAAAAGATCTATTGTTTAGAAGTGAGACAACCTTTATTTAGATTCTCAGACCGCACCTCTCAGTTGATGTTATTCACGAAACCTCTGTTACTCTTTTGAATTTTGCTTCAAGTTTGGACAGAGCATCCAAAGAAGCTAATTATTATTTATGAATAAATTATGATCACTCGAGGGCCAAATTTAGCACTCTGGCCATCATTTGATCCAACCCTTCTTATAAGTGCAATAATTTAGTAACATTTAACACGAAGTTCAAAGCACTTGTTTGCTTAACTAATTAATTATTTATTTGCTTATAAGCAGAAAGTGTTTCAGTAGAACTGATTTATGCATTAATCAAATTATAGTACTGTATAAATAAGTCAAACGCATATTAAGATTAAATTTAGATGTGTCTAAACAATATAGTATCTGATTTGCATTTAAAAAGCGTTACTGAATTGGAAAACAAAAGTTAAATATTGCTTATCCCAAAAACTTAGTGACTCAAAGATTCAGGTTTACAACCAATAAGTTTTGCTATTTTCAAAATAATATGACTTTAGTTCTAAATCAAATGTTTAAGAATACTTCTAAAAATTCTTTTTCATTTTACAGATTAGATATAGATATAAACATTTATATTCATTAACAATAAAAATCGCTAATCAATTAAATTACTATTAAAAACTTGCCTTTTTGTTACTTTGATGTTCATTAGATTTGAGCACAACTTTAAGTTGATATTAAATTATTTAGAATCAGTCAAAACATATAAAATTATCTGAATAACTATTTCAATATGAATAAAATAAAGTTTTAAATGAGTTTGAAAACTTTGAGAATCATTAATGGAGTGAAAAAAGTTGAGTTGTCTCTCAAGAATCCAAAACAACAATTGATGAGAAGGAATGGCAAAAGTGGCAGCAAATTGTGCTCTAACTCTGAAGGAAGGGTCGAATTTCCAGTTTAGGGGATATAAGGCATAGAGTGGCTCTTACTATATGTCAAACCTTACATAACTTGATGACCGAACCCTTCATTGAGTTTTGAAGAAGACGAACACAATTAACATTTTATTTAGTTCTCCGATCATTTAAAACAACTTTATTGAAGTTATGTTTAGTTCAACATATTATTAAAGCTATTCATGATATTCATTAAAAAATTTAAATTACTTGTCAACATTCATATCGTGCATTCAACGAATTTAACTTTTTTGAATATTACTTTCGTTTAATGTATTTGAGGAACGTATGCGTTCACTTCACGTATAGTATAGTTCAGTATCATATCTGTCTAGTTATACAAATAAATGCATGCGAAGCCAAATTCATCAAGTTTTGAGAACTAGATTTTAGAAATAAACATACAATTCAATATTATTGTTGTTTTACGCTTTGATTTGATTTTCAATTTCGTGACTTATATTTATTTTATGATTAACAACAATAAATATAAGCGCAACAAATCAAATGATTAATATTTGATTGTTCAACGCTTATTGCATTCACTAATTGTAAAGTTTTCAAGTCGTTTATCAATAATTTGGTTGATTTATTGCTGTATCGCATTAAATGTTGTTAAAACTCTTTATAGTTAAAGCTCTTACTAGAATATAATGATTTTAAATAGTTTGTTCATAATCTTAACCCAAACAATAGTAAACTCAAACTTTTAAATCTAGACAATAATAGAATTGAAACTCACTTCTGAACCACTACTTTCTTTACAAGTATTCAATACAAAACTCGTTTTTTAAAATTGAGTTCGAGTTCTCTGAACTATTTAGAGCCGATATTTAAGGGCTGCTCAAACTCATGTTGAATATATAATATTATTTTGAATTTCATATAATTTGTAACTTATGATATTTTTGACATAATATTAATTTAAACAAATTAACATATAAAGGGTAGTCTTCGAAATGTCCAAACACTGCGATACTCTTAACACTATAAAACTAATTAGACTTAAGTATAATTATTATAATAAGGCATTAAGACGAGTGTTGGTTCGCTTATGAACTTCCGAACAATGATAAACTTAACTAAATAAAAAAGCCAACTATAAGTTATTCTAATTTTCATCATGACTCTGGTTTATAGCTATACTTTAAAAGCACTTTATGCTTATTAGAGTTTTAAAAAGGGCTCAAAGGTTTTGAACATTTGAGAGTTTGGACATTTCGAAGTGCTCTCCATATAATATCGTATCGAATCAATTACTTACCACATATGTAGACTTTTCGTGTTATCTTTATGAATAGAAATTTATTTATCTCAAGGGTCACCACATTTTTCTTAATATTTTATGCTTATCTCATGACTACTAGTAAATAAAGCTTGAATTTGAAACTTGCTTAATATTTCCTTTTCTCTTATTCTTAAACGTGAAATTACCATTAGATACGATCATCTATTGTTCAAACCAAATAATTAAATACAACACTATAGGATGGGTTTCAATATTGCTTTTGACATTGAAAGCATTGAATCTCAATTGATCTTAACTCCAGGATATGTTAAAATACAAATAATTAGTTTAAACCAATTCTCAAAATATTATCTTAATAATTAAAATTCAATGCATGCCTTAACTGTTGAGATGTCATAAAAGTTTTAAGATGAACTAATTGGTTGAAGTGCATTCAAGTGCATTTTCTCGACAACCTATTCATCTTGATTGTTGATCCTATGGTTTAAGTTAATTTTTCTTATTATTTTGATTACTTTTAAATTAAATTCACATAACATTCTGATTTAACAATTATATGACAACGAATTTCATATAGAATAGTAATGAAACGGTTACTATAAAAGCTCAGAATACAATTATGAAATCTTTTAAATTGGTTGCAAACAGTTATACTTTTCGATACAAAAAGCATAATTTCGAGTTCATAAAAATCATAATTTTGAGCATAATTTCAGATCCAGAATATAATAAACAATCATTTCTACTCAAAAACAAGAAATTATTTAACTTTTCATCGAAATCAATGCTACAAAAGAGTCATTTTATGAGATTTTACTAAAAATTGTATTAATTGACGACCATTTCAGGATCAATATTATGAAAAGATATGGAATTAAAAAACATGAAGAAACGTTTGCAATTCATGTAGATTTATTGAAAAATTTAGCCGAAATAACATACCTGTAAATTTACAATAATTTTCAAAATTTTCTATTAAAGCTTTAGTTTCAGCAATATATCAGTGTTTTATCGATGAGTGCGGAATGGAAATTAAAAATTAGTGTAAGAAAAGGCAACAATGCATGAATTCAATTACAACATATTTTATAATTGAACGCCTAAGAGAAAGATGAGCATTAATAAAACATCTTTTATCTAAAGGGCTTAAGAAATATGAGTATAAATGAACCTTTGATTTATATCAAACATTGGATCTAAAAGTTTAAGCTAAGAGTTTGAACTTTTTTAATTGTTTTGATAACAAAACATTACACATAATGAGTATATGAACGAAAGTTATATAAATAATACAAGAACTGTTCAAATTCTGAGCTTAGACTTTCATATGAATGCTGGGATTGCAGAAAACCTTAACTCATACAGCACTGAAATGAGTTAAACTTATTCAAAGTTACGCATTGTTTTAAAGTTAGCTTATAATTCCATTAATTATTGAAATCATTACTTTTGTTATTAAAATTTTTTCAATTTTTACATTAAAATATATTCTGAATTCAATTATATGGATAGAGTATGAGTAAAACCAATGATTGAAAATGAAATCCAAAAAAGAGGTTAAGTGAAGTTAAGGTTTTCTGCCATCACAGCATTCATATATAAAATTATGATATTTGAATTTTGAAGGGTATTGACTAAGTTCTGATCTTATATAAAATTTTCATTAATACTCAAATATCTTAAGCCCTTTTGATAGAAAAATATTTGACTAACGCTCCTCTTTCGCTTCGGCGTTCAATTGTAAGATTATCGAAACTAAAACAAAAGATTTTGATATTAGTAAATGCATTTGATTGCCTTATATGAAAGGAGTTTCAGAAAATATTGGTAAAGTGTTCAAAAAATTTGTAATGACTGTAACATATTTCAAATTAAAGTATAGAAGGATTCCTATACAATCAAATAGACAAATATTGAAAAAAACGGTGTTTATATGATTAGTTGTGATCCATGAGTAGTCATGTAAACATGATACATAGAGGAAACGATGCGGTACTTAAAAAGCGCATAAACAACATAAAGGCTACGTTAAAAATAAAAAGATAAGAATATCTCCGATAGCAGAGCATTTTATTGACAATAATCACGATATGAATTGGAATAACACTAAAATAATGAATAATTGTAATAATTGGCATGAAAGGAAACTATGCGATGCATTAATTATCTGAAGTTATCATGTAACGTCATTACTCTATAGAGATAAGGGCTTCAACATTAACAATTACAAGGTTAACAAGGTCAACTATTATAAAGAAACGCGCGTAACGTCTATTCATTGTTATAAGTTATAACTGTATTTTGAAAAGTCAAATAACATCTCATTTTATCCCTGAAGAGTATTTCACATGAAATCGAAAGTACTTCGATTTTAAGATCTAATCAAATATATATTTTATTGTTATTTTCAATAAACTTTCATTAAGTATAAAGAGGTTAAAAATTATTAACTAAATATTTTATAATTATAAGCTTAATATAGTATAAGTTTTATGCTATAGTATAATGAATTTCAACTCTTATCTATTTAACAGTGAAATTATAACTTTAAAGTAAAACCTTAATACAAAACGTATTTACTGTATAAGCCGAACTTTTTAAAGGGTGTTCAATAGTTAGGTTGTGCTCATATGAGTTGCAAAACCATAAAATGTTAGTCGTATACAATTAAAAACGTTTAAACAAATCAATATTCAAAACATTTCAAATATTTTATTAAGAAGTTTAGAATAATGATTAATATTGACTGAAAACACAAAATTAAATAATATTAACAATATGTTTGCCATTTTAATTCATAGTGATGGAGTTTTTCAATAAATATTGAATAATAAAATTTGATTCAAATTAATCAATAGTTTGCATGAAATTCAAATAAATATTTAGTTAAATTATAATTATTTTGAACAAAATTCAGTTGAATAACAAATATTTTGCATAAAATTCTGTTTGATTACAAATGTTTTGCTTGAAGTTCAAATTCAAAGGGATGCAAATAAAAGTTAATCTTAGATAAGAAAAGTGAATGTAAGCATTAAGTTTAAAGATTAGTCCAAATTGTGTGCTCTTAGATGAACACCTGTTCATCTTTTACATTTAAAGCTTAATGCATGAAATTGTATTTGAGTGCAGTTTCAGATAGCTCTAAACACTTTAACATCCAATATTTGTAATTAAATTATATAATTTTTATTTGCTTAACATATTTTTTATTTCAACGTTTATTATGTCTTGGCGTTGCCTTAATAGAACATTTTAGCGAAAAAAAACTCATATCATACAACCTAATTATTGAACACCCTTTAGATCTAATCTGAGATCTTCGTCAGAGGTATAAAGATGTTAATTTGAGGTTTAGATGTTAAAAACCGTTATTTGAGAGGCACTGTATTTCTCATATGTATGATAAATATTGTTAAAACTTCTTTATATGTTCGTTCCAAATGACAGGAATTCTATTAAGCAAATTGTTATTATTGTTGTACATTTTTATAGCAATTGATTCATCAGTTTTACGCTTGAGTTCATTCTTTGACGTTTTTATGATTTTTGCATTATCCCAATCAAATGATTAACTTATCAAAATAGTATAACGTTGAATAAATAATTTGGCAAAAATAATGATCCCATATCTATATCTCCGATAGTGAACAAGTTTTATACATTAGTGACATTCACATAAGTTATTCATTAGAAATAAAAATATTGAAAAAACATCAAATGATAGAATACTTTAATTCATAAAATTTTGCTTTTATCATGTTAAAATAAATACTATTTTGAATAAAAATAAAAAATAAAAAATTTCATTTATTGTTTTAAACTTATACATGAAATGACAAATATATCAATATAACACTTAAAGGGCATGAGTTGATTTTGTCTGAGTTTAGCTTGATTTTGATGGCAAACTCAAACTTGGATCTTATTCAGTAGTGAGAATAATATTACACTTTTTCATTTGCAACTTTCATTACACGACCGTATTCAACAAAATTGTTCGTATGATTAAAAACGAAGGCAAAATACTTGAGATATTTTAAAGTTTATTTAGAAATGTTGCATATCCTCCCATTTTATCAAGACATTACAAATACTAAGATTATTTTTGCTGGTGGTCCTAAAGAGCTTTAGCTTAAACTTCATCTTAACCTTAGCTTCCCATCCATGAACTTGAGTTTTTTTTGGAATCCTTCGTTCTTTCTTAACTGTTTACTAAAGCTTCTAAGTTTAAATCAAAATTATTTTTTTTGCTTAGTCTCAAGTTTTAATACAGATTAATAAAATCCAAATATATTTATTGAAAATATTAATATTTCTTCTGATACCAAATTTTTTTCCTCTTTTGAATAAGAAAAGACTGTTGACCAAAGAAAAATATTTCATTGAAGAAGTTTAGTTTCACTTTTAATACTAATAAGTTGATACATTTTAAAAACAATATTATAATAATATTATGCGAAACATTGAAAGTATGGTTAAAAGTGTATTTCAATACGTAAGGACAAGAAATGCATTTTGATAGAAGTGTAAAAACATAAAAGGCTTTATGAAATATTTATAATAGACATAAGAAAAAGTTCATTAGTTTTAAATTAGTAATAAGTCATTTATTTTCCCAAACTCTTATCACAATAAAAATACAATCATGAATAAGAGTAAGAACTTCATTGACAATATTTCATAATGAGTTCTTAGTTATCAATCAATATTATTTGAATTGTATTTTGAAAATAAAACTATGCGTCAAATTGATGAGCTTATGTTCAAAGTTTTGTTTGAGTTAAATATTAAAGGTTTTTTTTTATAACATTTAATCATAAGTTTGAAATTTATTGGAGTCAAGTTTTGTAAAATGTTTGAAGAACTTATAAGATTTTATTATAAAGAAAATAAAGTATGAGTTGAGCCCCTTTCGTATTTGTGTTTTTAGACAAATGAATTTCTTGCCTACGCATTGATTTATAGAAATGAAGAAATCATTACAAATAATAAGTTAATAGCTCTAAACACAATGATTATCAAAAATTCAATATAAATATAGTGCCACATTTATTCAATGTTTATATTCATATATGAATAGTAAGAAAAAGCTGACATTATTTTAAAATTAATTAATAACTTATATTATGATTTCAAAGACATTTATCTACTTAATGATTTAGAACAAGCTTTATATCTATCAACTAATGTATGTTTCAATGAAGAAAAATATTCCCAACAAATTTTTAAAAAATGGAATCGCTATTAATCTTGGCTTTAAAAAATAAAATTTTAAGTTGATATATTGTAAGCTTACATTCAACTTCACAAATGCAATCAGTGAACATTTTTAACAAGACGGAAGGGCAAGAAATCTTTACTGAGTTTTTATGATTAACTTAAGAATAAGAAAAAGTTCATTAGTTTCAAATTTGTAATTTAGTCATAAATTTCCCTAAACTCTTATCATAAGAAAAATTCAATCATTAATCATAAAGAGAAATTTTTAAAAAACTTTGAATTGACTCACTTTTGTATTTCATTTTTTTTATTGTTGAAAGTTTTATTGAGTTGAATATCTTTACATTATACAGAGTGATCAACTCAAGAGTTTGCCTGTAAATTCTTAGTAACTTATTAATTATCTATTTCGTCAGTTCAGTTCTAGATAGTTCTAAATGCAAAAAACCAAGTTTTCGAGAAAAACGACTTTGAAGTTTGAAGTCTTATAGACACTCACTGTGCTGATGGAAATCATTGAAAATTGACCACCTAAACATGTAAGTCTAGGACTACTTGTTCACGATTGGAACCATTACCCAGTTACTTCTTTCATAGGTTTCTGGATACTTCAATTTTGATTGAAAACTTTCTGGTACCAAATTCAAGTTAAAAATTCAGTATTAGATAGTTCTAAATGCAGAAAAAAATATATTTAATGAGTACTATAAAATATTGAGAGAGCAAATACAACAATTATCTCATGATGCCAAGATTTTTTTTAAAATTTAAAAATGATAAGTACAAGTTTTTCAATTAAAAATAATTGAAAAAAATTTAAAATTAGAGAAAATGTGTTTTTAGGAGGTTTCAATTAAGGCTGGGCAGGTGGAGGTTATTGGCAGACCGCTACGCGAACCGCTTACAGTATAAAATTTGCAACCGCCCGGACCGAAACCCGCAGAGCTTCGACCCGCAAGTCAATAATGATCTTGAGAGGTGTAGAAATGCATATAGTATGGAACAAATGAAGTTTTACTCATTTTCTTTTGATCTCAATCAACTGATTGAATTTTTAAAAAGGAACAGAGAGTAAAAATGAATTTTAAAAATAGTTAAAGTTTCATTTAGAGGCGAACATAAGATCAAATAATAATTCAAACCTGACTCCTTTTCTTTCATATGATTTGCAGGTTTAGTATAAAACATATTCATGAATGTATAATGCATTGCATTACCGCTTAAAACTGAAATCAATCTGTAAATCAATGAATGGAATGATTACTATGAATTCAAATAATTTTCATTAAAGAATTTGTCTATTGGTATTTGAGTTTAGAATTAGATAAAAGATAGATGAGGTCATTGCGGGTGACCCGCAGGTAAGAGATTGAGGACCGCGAACCGCAGTATAGCTACCCGCACAGCAATCTTCACAAAATCTCTCCAGACTGCTATGCGGGTGATCCACGGGCGGCCTGCAAATTTGAGTGACCCTCCCATCCTTAGTTTCAATAGCTTTATAAATGAAAAAAAGCATTTTTTTCATCGAATTTCAAAAATAAGGGATTTAATATTAAAGATTCAGCAATTTTTGAAACATAGATTATGAAAATTGGATATTTCACAAAATTCAATGCTCACATCCACTTTAGCATAGATGAATAGCCCTCTAAATACTAGAAATTAGTCAAATTGGTCAAAAATTGTAAGAGGCCTCATTTCTCATACTTCAGGGGGCGAACTGAGAGGTTTATCAACAATGGAGTAGATGAGAAAGTAGAGCCTATCATAGTGTATAATAATCTATCAATAACTCAATTTGTTCTAAAATTGCATTTAGACTTTCCAAAACTGAGCCGACGATAGATATTACAGACTTGACATTTAAAGTGATTAAGACATTAAGGTAAATCACAGAAACTGTTGAAAATGTAAGCCATTCACGTCCAGACACTGCAGAAGCGATGCACCATATTATCTGAAACTTTCACTAGAGTTTCAGTATTTAACTTTTGATCTCATCAGTAACTCTCTTGTATCAATACTTTTTCAGGTAGTCGTAGAAATGCTCTAAAAATTTATAGTTTCAGTTCATTCATTAGTTTAAATTGATATAAAATGGAAAACAAATAAATAAATAATTGATAGAAAGTTGAATAGTATTTTTCTCTCTCAATATGTCTCAACTGATTGATAAGCGCTTTCAATTAAAATGAGAACTCAGTTCAGCCTATGATTGAGAGGATTTCCTGACTTTAAGATTTTCATTAACTTAATATTAAAAGTTTTATTATTGAATAGTTTTTGAGTGAACATTTATGCAATGAAATTGATATGTATTATTTAATACGATGCCTGACTATCAATAGTAAGTGAAGGTAAAAGTATTGATACGATACTAAAATTGAAAGAGAACTCCTAGTTTGAGGTCTTCAACATCAGGAGGATTAGAAGCAAATAAACGATATTTTGAATTTCTTCACAGCAAAAATATTAGGCTTTTAGCCGAGAAAAAGAGTTGGCAAAACAATCGTCGTTTGTGCTTACAAATCAAACGATTCCCAAAATAAGAAGATTTATTAGTCTGAAAATTTTTACCCGATTCAAGTTTATCAAATGATGTTTAACTTGAGACTTATCCTCAAAATTGATTTTATCATAAAGAAAACCAAGCATGAGTTGAACACCTTTCTCATATATGCCTTCAGACAAATGCATTTCTTGCCCATTCATCTTGACATGTAAATGGATTTAGAACTATAATTTAATATGAACATTTTTTCAAGAGATTATTTATTTTATTCATGGTTTAGTGTCATTGAAATTAATCTCTAAACAAATTAAAAATTAATTGTTCATAACTTATTGAGTTTTATGAATCAAAAAGATGTAAAGTTATGAGGCTTACTTTGAAGGCTCTTTAAAATAGAAAAGGAAACATTTTCAAGAAATATAAAGAAAAAATTCAGCACTAGTTTTAGTGACAGTACTTTCCTTTTTAATTTTTTTTTCAACGCAAGAAAAATAACAGAGAGATGAGTCCAATAATAAACTTTTATTTTTGAGTTTTGACTCTTATTTTATAAAAAAAAAGTTGACTTTAAATTTCAAAGTATTGATAAATATACTGAAAACATGAATTGAATTTCTAACACTGATGATTTGAACTAGACAAATCCTTGAATTTTTTAGATTAGTTTTGAATGTGTGATTCAATTTTTAAGTTGAATAGAATTGAGTTTATATAATAACTAAAGTCTTATAATATAAATGATAAGTCTAGAGCATTAGAAAGTAAACGCAATAATGCTTCAAATAGGATGATCCAAAAATGGGTGATGTAAAACGATCTTTTGCCAAACTTTAAAGCAATAGGGTTGACGAGTCAGCCCTAACTAAATTTAGAACTAAATTGCTTTACTTGTTGACAACAGTTGCGCATGACTTTAAGTAATAATGCTGTAATCACTAAAATTCTTCGAATGTTCTTTAAACAGTTATTTTCTGGTAGTTTCACTCTTTGATAATATTACTTGTTGTGCATTTAAGTGTTAAATATAGTTCATTTATAATGTTAAAATGCTTTAAAAATTAATTTCTTGTTACGATTAAATATTTTCATATCATAATGTGTTTTCAATATCGAGATTACTTCAAAAGTTTGAATTTTACGAAAACGATTATATAAGATTTCGATTTTATTAAGTTTAATCAAGTAAAGGATGGTTATTCAACAGGATAATCCGTAAGTACTTCATTAGCTTATCATTTATAGGCATGCAATTGATTACAGTCAACTCAGTTCTCACAATTTCACAAATATATTAGTACACGAATTAAACAATATTTTCTAATTCATTTTAACTCATTTGATTCTTTTTGAACATTTCAAATCAAAACTCCAAAGCATATCAAAAATATAAGCCAAATGACAACCAAACCATTAGACAAATAAGAGTTCCTTTTTTCGATTGGATAACGTTTAATGATTTAGACATTATTCAGATACCGGAATCGGACCCAAATTCATAGTGAAAATAGAATAATTTAATTCAATTCAATGCTGATTATGTCTACATAAGAATGAACGCATTTTCAAATCAGGGTTTTATCACTTATTGTAAACAATCAAAAAATATTTTTGATCAAAAATAGTTTTCTAAATGTAAAAAAGATACATGTAAGCAAAATATCTATTGCATTTCCTTTTACAAAACTAATATAACTTATTTGCATTAGAGTTTTGATTTTGTTTTTGACCCACATCATACAAATGCCAAAAAACGAATCCTAAAGACTAAGATCATCAGTTGGCACAGTATTCACTTGAGATTCCAACACTTGTCAGTAAAGCTTAGGTTATTTTTATCACTTACTAATACCACAATTGAAACGCTGTCGTAGTTTTTCATTTAGAGAAATAAAAATGCTTCAAATCTTACTGCATAGACTTATAAATTAGGCAAATTTGGCAAAATCAATAAGATTTTTTGGCAAAGTTTGTAAACAAACGCATTATTTATAATATTTAATATTTACAGACTTTAGAAGTTAAATCCTTCTGTTGCTTCTTATTTCAAATCACAATATACTGGTATTAATATAAATAAATTTAATAATTCATAAATTAAGCGAAACATTCAATCAAGTTTTATCATTAAGTTTCATAAATCAAAAGAAGTAGTTTTTGAAATTCAAATCATTTAAAAGAAATATTTCAAATTTATTCATAAAAATTGATGAGTAAACATACTTTTTGGTCCTTAAAAGATAAAGTTCATAAATGAAAGCTTCAACAAGGTTAAGGTGAAGGGGAATTTGTATGATTGTTACTTATTTAATTTAAATAAGTTATACTTTTTATTCTTTGAGTGTTTGAGATAAACTGCAAGACTGGAATTTATTCAAAATTCTTTTATTAGATTTTACTAATTTCTTGAGTTAAATTCAGGAAATAACACGCAATCATTGTTTAACTAATATCTCAAATGTCAAATTTAACTATTTTAAGATGCATTGAAAACATTCGATAATTAATTTGGAACTTGAAGTAAAAGCAAAAAAAGTAATAGAAAGGAAATCAATGAACTACTGTTCTAGAATTTTGCATCAAATTAATTCAATTTTTAAAGAATTGAACAAAAAGTTATCAATTCTTCCCAATGAATCACTAAATTTATTATCTGGTTATTATTAGTACTGTATATACTGGTGCTGGTAATGGACAAAATTTTAGAGTTGAGTCATTTGCAATATTTGAAACATTGATTAAATAGTTCTCTTGAGAAAAAGATTTAAATCTTGATTTTTAATTATTATATTTAAAAAAAATAATAACTCAATATAAAAGTAATATGAATATTAGAAATGAGTATAAATTACTAATTCTTGAACAGCTCTTCAATTCGTTGTATTTATGGATCACTATTTTAATGAGGCTATTTTTGTTTACTACCAAAGAAGGAAATTGAGAAATTTTTCATTTCACAAAAAAAGAAAAACATTAAGAATACTTAATTGCTATAAATTTGTATGAGTTATCGAAAAAATGAATTAAAATTGATTTGTAGACAATATCCTGTTGATGCGACACCGCCTGTATTTGAGAGGCCACCTTCAATCGGCCAATTCGCTGAAGGAGAAGATGCTCTTCTCGAATGTAAAGTCACTGGCAAACCTCAACCAGAAGTCAAGTGGAAAAGAAGAGGCAGATTCCTTCAGAATGATCACAAGTAAATTCATATAATTAAGCGTTTGATTCACTGGAAAAATTGATTGAATTTGAATTTTTCAGATATAAAATAGCATATAAACCACAGACAGGAGTTTATTCCTTAACAATATCTCGTATGACTGCTGACGATGACGGAGAATATACTTGCATTGCAAGTAATTGTGCCGGAGAAACATCGCTCATTGCGTGCATACAAAGAGGGCCGAGTCGTAAGAATATAAATTTTCAAAAGGATTTAAATTCTAACAATGTTTCTCTATTTAGCTCAATCATCTATTCAAACAAGAGAACAATCAATTACCTCTACTTTTAGTCAAAAAAGTGTTTCAACTGATTCTCATGGAACTCAAGAATACGGACTACAAAAACAAAATACAGTTCAATACTTTGGAAGAGAAAAAGTATTTATCAATTTATAGTGAAAACTTTGAGAATTTAGTTGAAATTTGAATGATTATTTTTTTAGGCCTTCAAAATCGATACATTTGAATATAGACTACTTCATGATGCTGAATTTCGACAAACAATCACTAAAAGAATTTCTGAGGAAGAAGAATATAATCGATCAATTGCTCCAGACCCGAACCGTCCGCAAGCAGTGCCTCAAATAATAGAAAAGCCAAAAAATACTAAACGATTAGAAGGCGATGGAATGACATTCCAAGTAAATTTAATCGGAAATCCAGCTCCAAGAATTATTTGGTTCAAGAATGGAACACGAGTTTCACAATCACAACGATGCCAATTAACTTTCAAAGATAATATCGCGACACTAAATATTCGTATGGTTTTACCAGAAGATTCTGGTTATTATACATTATTCGCTGAGAATAATAATGGATGTGCCCTTTGCTCTATGTATTTGGATATCGTTCGATATCAACAAAGCTCAACTGTTGACACAAATATGTAAGCAAAATATTATCATTTCATTTTAATAGAGTTTTTTAAACATGTTTTCATTCTTTTTGTTGAGCATGTAATTCAATAATGAATTCAATAATTCCAGTGATTATAACTATGGAAAGACAGGCTATGAAACTAACTATGAGTCTAGTGATGGCGTCACTTTAATTGGAATTAAGCCAAGTTTTTTCATGATTCCTTACGATCAAGAATCAATTGAAGGCAAATTAGTTCGTTTTGACTGCCGAGTCGGTGGGCGTCCGGTTCCAGAAGTGAACTGGTATCGCGACGGAAAGTTGATCTTAGATGACGATAGATTTAAATGTGTAGTGAATGAGGGAGGAATTCATGCTCTCATGATTATGGCTGTTTATCCATGCGATGCTGGAACTTATAAATGTGTGGCCACTAATCGAATCGGTGACGCGACCTTCAGTGTCAGTCTTAAGGTTGTAGAGAAGGAACAAACAGTTTCCCCTAAATTTGTTGAACGATTTCAAACAATTAATGTAAAAGAAGGTGAACCCGTTTCACTGTACTGCAGAGCTGTTGGAACGCCTTTACCTCGAATAACATGGCAAAAAGATGGTGTTCAGATATATTCACGACTTCCTGATTTAGACATTAAAACAAGTGAAGGCGCGTCAACACTCTTTCTTAATAAAGTGACCTCAAGTCACTCGGGGTGGTATCAGTGCACTGCACAAAATCAAGCGGGAACTGCAGCCACAAGAGCTAAATTATATGTTGAAGCAGAGAAAAGAGTACTCACTGGAGAACCTTTGAAATTAAATTTACCCAAAACTCATAGAATTATTGAACCGGAAGGTCCGCAACCCTATGAAACTATATATTTAAAACATGTCGAGAGAACATATCAACAAATTCCACGTCATGAAGAAAAATCGCCATCACCACAAAAACCAGCCTTCACTACACATTTACGTGATCTCGTCTTAACAGAAGGCGAAAGAGCACATTTCGATGCAAGAATAATACCGCTCGCGGACCCGACTATGAAAGTCGAATGGTTTCTAAACGGAACTTTGATTGAGTCGAGTTCCAGAGTCTTAACAACACTGCGATTCGGATATCTTGCACTCACTATTATTCATGTATATCCAGAAGATTCAGGTAAATATCACATCGAAATAAATCTCAAAACTAATCATTCAATACCATTGATGGAAATTAAAAATAAATATTAAATTTTTAGGCATAATTACATGTAAGGCTACCAATGAATGGGGAGAAGCGATAACAACCGCTACTCTTAAATGTAATCCTAAATCCAGTATAACAAAGAAACCTAAATTAGAAGAAAGTATAGAGAGATTTCAAAATGTGGAGGACTGGGATTTCTATAAACGAGAAGAAGAAATCGAAGAAAGCATTTCTGTCACAAATCCAACTTTTGTAAGACCGCTGACTTGTCTTGAAGAAACAATGGAAGGCGGAAATGCACACTTTGAAGCACAAGTTACACCTGTTAATGACCCGACTCTAAGAATCGAATGGTATTTCAATGGACAGCCATTAATTTCTGGTAAGCGTTTACTTTAGGAAAGCTTGAGTTGAGGGAGAATTTTAATAAAAATTAATTCTAATTATTTATATTGATTGATAGGAACACGAGTCAGTACAGTATTTAGTTTTGGATACATCTCACTAAACATATCACAGATAAGGCCATCAGATAGTGGCTTATATATGGTTAAAGCTACTAATGCTAAAGGAGAGGCCGTGTCTACTGCATCGCTTAAAGTGAAAAGTAATTTTATTTGTGATTTAAGAATATATAAATACGGTTTTAATACAAAATATTTCGCTCAATTTAGCTCAAAGTGCTTTACATCAGGATCTAATAGAGCAGCAGAAATGGCAAAAAACTCAGACAATTCAAACACAACAAATATATGAGAAGAAAGAGTCAAAATATGAATTCACTGATTTACAATTAGAGCCTCAACAGAAGCCCGCATTTAAAAACCATATTAAAGACCAATTAGATGTACACGAAGGACGAAGTGTTCTCTTTGAAGCATCACTTGAACCACAGGGAGATTCAACGATGAGAGTTGAATGGTTTAAAGATGATAAGCCTCTAAAAGCCGGTTCAAGAATCACTTCATTTTTCAATTTTGGTTATGTTTCACTCACAATTAAAGACATTGATAGTAGAGATGCCGGCATTTACACATGTGTTGCCACAAACAGTTTGGGAACTGCAAAAACTGGTGCCAGACTTACCTGTAAGAGTGAGAAAACAAATGTTTATGATACCGAGAGTTGGCAAAAGATTCGGCACATCGAAGATTCAGCCTATTATAAACGAGAAGAATTCAAAGAAACAGTAATAGTTCAAAAGCCAACTTTTACTACAGCTTTGAGTGGTAAAACTGAGTACATAGAGGGACAAAGTGCTCACTTTGAGGCTCGTTTAGAGCCATTGGGAGACCCAAAAATGAGAGTTGACTGGTATCTCAATGGTAGAGAACTGCCAGTTGGCCATCGTTTCAAGACTTACTTTGATTTTGGGTTTATAGCACTGGACGTTCTTAATCTTTTACCCGAAGATAGCGGTAAAATAGAAGTAATTGCCAAAAACAATATCGGAAAGTCAACCCTTTCGATAAATATTCGAGTAAAAGCTAAGCAGACTATCGATACCTCATCTATTTATGACACAACGAGTACTAACCGAGTAAGAAGATTAGAAGAAGATTATTATAAAGAGACAGATTATTATATGGAAGAAATAACACAAATAAAGCCTATATTCCGAATACCACTACAAGTTCCTCCACTTCTATATAATGAAGGAGAGACAGTACACATGGAATCATTTGTGGAACCGGTCAATGATCCGGCTCTCACTTTAGAGTGGTTTTTCAACGGAAGACCACTTATGATCGGACATCGCTATCAAACTAGATTTGATTTCGGCTGCTTATCATTAGACATTCTTTCTGTTCGAACTGAAGATACGGGTGAATATACAGTTCGTGCGACCAACAGATTAGGAAGTGCTCAAACCAGTGCTTCAATTACTGTGATATCACAATCAAATATTGTTACAGAATCGGAATACTCTCAAAGCTTAGTACAAATTCAATATCTCGAAGATCGAAATCGTTTTAAAAGAGATGTTGATATGGATGTTATAGATAGCAAACCACCAGTTTTTATCAAATCATTACATAATGTCGAAACTATAGAAGAAACAAATGTTCACCTCGAATGTAGAATTGGACCCTCTGGTGATTCTTCTATGACTATTGAATGGTTCAAAAATGGTCAACCAATCACTGTTGGCCACAGATTTAGGCCACAATTCGATTTTGATTTTGTTGCTTTAGATATATTATGTGTTTATCCAGAAGACAGTGGTCTTTATACTTGTAAAGCTAAAAATAAGTTTGGAGAGGCCGTGTCTTCTTGTAATCTCATATGTCATGGTAAAAGTCAAAGAGTTATATATGAAACTGAACACACGGAGAGCTTGATTAATATAAAACATTTAGAAGAAAGAAATAGAAAATATGAGAGACAACTCTTTATTGAAGAAGAGATCAAAATGAAGCCCAGATTTTTAACCCAATTGAAAAAAGTTGAACTAAATGAAGGACAAGCGGCTCATCTCGAATGTCGAATAGAGCCTGTTAATGATATTCATTTGAAAGTCGAATGGTTTCATAATGGAAAACCATTACCAATAGGTTAATACTTGTCTATATTCAAGTTTTATTATAAATTAATTATTATAAATATTTTTTCTCAGGCCATAGATTTCAGCCTTTCTATGATTTTGGTTACGTTGCACTTAAAATATTACAAATAGTTCCAGAAGATTCAGGAACATATACTTGCAGAATAACTAATAAATGTGGAAGCGCTGAAATATCCACAACAATTTTATGTCATGGCAGAGCTTCGATTGATATGGGGTCACAATATCCAGAAGGATATAAAAAAGTGCAATATTTAGAAGAACGCGGATATTATACAAGAGATACATTGCAAGATGAAATCATAAAACAAGCGCCAGTTTTCACTACAGCGCCGAGAAATGCTGAAGTCAAAGAAGGAGATAAAGTTCATTTTGAGTGTCAACTAACACCAATCGGTGACCCGACTCTCACAGTTGAATGGCTTAAGGATGGCAGACCTCTTCTTCAAGGCTCAAGATTCGTAGAAATTTTCGATTTTGGTTTTGTTGCTTTAGACATATTATATGCTTATCCAGAAGACAGTGGACGCTATACTATAAGAGCAACGAATGCATACGGAGAGGCATCAACACAAGCAATGCTCAAATGTCATGGAACTTCGAGTTTAATCACTACTTCTCAAATAGAAGGCAGTATGACTAGCATTCAAAGACTCGAACATAAGAGGGAAAGAACTGTTTATGAAGAAGAATTAATAGCTGAGGCACCAGTTTTTACTCAGCCCATGAAAAACTTATCACTAATTGAAAACCAAAGCGCACATTTCGAGACGAGATTGATTCCAGTCGGAGATCCAAATATGCGCGTCGAGTGGTTTCATAACGGCTCGCCTCTATTACAAGCCTCAAGAATTTCTACACTCAATGATTTCGGTTATGTAGCTCTCGATCTGAAATACGTGAAGCCCAGCGATAGCGGAACCTTTACGTGCAAAGCAACTAATCTTTTAGGTCAAGCGGCGTGTTCTGCAACATTACATGTTGAAGACACCAAATCTATCATTTTGGACACTTCTCTGCCAGAGAGTGTCCAAAAGATATCATATCTCGAGGGCAGAACTTATTACAGAAAAGAGGAATACTCTGAAACTGCAAGCGATAAAAAACCATTTTTTGTCACACCATTAAAGGGTCCGAATTTATTAGAAGAAGGAAAAAGTGCTCACTTTGAGGGCAGAATTGAACCCTTTCCTGACGATACAATGACTGTCGAATGGCTGCATAATGGAAGATCCTTAACGGTAGGCAATAGATATCGTACATTATTCGACTTCGGATTCGTTGCACTCGACATAATGAGTCTCATACCAGAAGATTCGGGTGAATATACAATAAGAGCAACGAATCATTTGGGATCAGCTGAATCAAAAACTACTTTAAAGGTTGTTGGAAGAGGAAGTATTATACTTGAATCTCAACAGCCGAGTAGTCTCAGCAAAATTCATGCACTTGAACACCCTCATAGACGCAAAAAAGTGGAATCAGATACCATTATGATCGAAAAGCCTGAATTCGGAAGATCTTTAAATAATATCGAAAATTTGAAAGAAGGCCAGCCTTTCCATTTAGAGGCAACTTTAACTCCAGCTAATGATCCGACTATGAAAGTTGAATGGCTAGTCGACGGACGTCCCCTTCAAACCGGTCATCGTTTCAAATCTTTGCACGATTTTGGATTTGTAGCTTTGGATGTACTCTATGCCTATCCAGAAGATAGTGGTGTTTATATGTGTAAAGCAACTAATGGAGTCGGAGAAGCGGTCACCACATGTTCGATTAAAGTTAGCGGCAGAAAAGTTATCGATACGGACACTATTCATGAAGAAAGTTTACAAAGAATTACTGAACTTGAAAGACCACATATGAGACGTAAAGAGTCTCCTCCGCCCCAAACAACAAGACCAGTATTCACTAAATCCTTAAAAAATCTGGAAAAATTGAAAGAGGGTCAAGCGGCACATCTTGAATGCAGACTTGAACCTATAAATGATCCAACAATGAGAGTTGAATGGTTTGTAAATGGTATCGCTATTCAAACCGGACACCGATTCAGAATGACAAATGACTTCGGTTATATTGCCCTCGATATATTGTACACATTCCCTGAAGACACTGGAACTTATATGATAAGGTAATTCAGAATAATAACAATTTTGAGAATATAATGTATAAGTTTTTACACATTTATTCATCCCAATAATTAGAGCAACAAATGAATTGGGAGAAGCTGTTACCACATGTGTAGTTAGTGTACAGGGAAGACGATCTATTATTTATGACACTCATCATCCCGAAGGCTTAGAAAAGATACAACAATTGGAAAGTCAAACTAATCGCGGACGTGAAGAAATTGAGGAAAGACCTCCCACTAAACCTGTCTTCTTGTCAGAGCTGAGAGGAACCACTCGACTGGTTGAAGGAGAAAGAGCTCATTTTGAGTGTAGGGTTGAACCATCTTATGATCCAGATCTTAATATTGAATTTCTTCACAATGGAAACCCTCTCATTGCCGGTCAGTTATTCAAATACTATAATGAAAGAATATAAATGACATAAATTATTTGAGAGACAAAATTGATCTCATTATCGATTTGTATAAATAGGTTCCCGATATCACACATTTTGTGATTTTGGATATGTAGCACTAGACATAGCCTATGTCTATCCAGAAGACGCGGGTACTTATACTGTTAAGGCTTCTAATAGATTGGGTGAAGTGGTCAGCTCTATAAGTATCACGGTGGAAGGTATGCACTTTTCTATCAGAATTTCTATTCTTATTTCAACTTATTTTATTAATGAATATTTGAATTCAGGTCGAAAATCTATTCAGACTGATAGTATGCATTCCTCTGCTTTACCAAAATTGCATGCATTGGAAGGAGAATATCGTTATGCTAGACAAGAACAAGAAATCCATACTTTCCAAAGACCAATATTCACCACTCCATTACATAATGTTGACAATCTTCTAGAAGGAGACAGCGCTCATTTTGAGTGCAGATTAATTCCAGTGGGAGACCCAACTCTTGATGTTGAATGGCTTTTCAATAATACTCCTCTAAAGACAGGTATTCTAGATAAAAGAAAATCATACATGATAAATATTTGTATGTTTATTAAAATTAGGATCACGATTTTTAACAACCAATGACTTTGGTTATGTTGCACTCGATATTCAATATGTTCAACCTGAAGATTCAGGTAATTCTATATTTTGAATGTAACACAAGTACAACTCAAAAAATTAAATGATCCAATTTATTAGGGGTTTATATGATTCGTGCCACTAATGAACTCGGAGATGCGGTAACCACGGCTACTTTGCAGGTCAAATGTAAGTTCATTTCATACCTTAAAATTGAGATTAAAATAATAATTTTGGCCTAAATTTAATTAGCAAAAGCTGCGATACAACGAGAATCCCAACATCCGGAAGGATTACAACAAATACAAGCACTTGAAAGCTCTAAACACAGAAGACTTCGTCCCGAACCAGAAAATATATATAATAAGCCTGTTTTCACAACACCACTCATAGGTCCAAAAGAGCTTATTGAAGGAGAACCGGCACATTTTGAGTGTCGAGCCATACCTGTTGGTGATCCCGATTTGGATTTCATTTGGTATCTGAATGGAGTTGAACTGCAAACAGGTATCAAAATTAATAGAATTCTCTTTAGTGTAGTTATAATACTACTAAGTATTAAACATGATTTTATAACAAAAAGGCTCAAGATTTGCGACTTCTCATGATTTTGGGTATATCAGTCTCGACATCGCAGCAACATGTCCTGAAGATTCAGGTTTGTGTATTTGAATATTTTTCGCAATCATTTTCTTGCAAACAACTCAAATTCTTATATCAAAAATAGGAGTTTATATGATAAAAGCAATAAACAGATCAGGAGAAGCTATAACATCTTCATCATTAAAAGTAAAAGGTAACCGAATTGGAATATATTTTTGATGATTTAGATTTTAAAATAAATTTAAAATAAATTGGAAAATTTTAGGCCTATCTGTTATAAACACTGAATGCCAACATCCAGAAGCGTTCAGACAAACTCAAAGATTCGAAATGGATACACGTCGGGTTGAAGCTGAGGATACAGAGAAATTTGATAGACCTGTATTTACACAACAGCTTTCCAGTCTAGAAAAACTCAAAGAAGGACAATATGTTTATTTAGAAGCCAGAATAGAGCCCGCAAACGATGATAAACTTATAATTGAATGGCATAAAAATGGTCAGTACTTAGTTTTAGGTTCAAGAATAACAACCCGTTTTGATTTTGGAGCAATTTCTTTGGAAATTATGGATCTCAAAGCAGAAGATTCTGGAATTTATACATGCAGGTGAGCTCTCATTTTTCGATAAAAATTTCACGTACGGAATAAATATATGAAATATTCAGTAAACAATTTGTTATAACTTTGACAGAGCTGTAAATGAATCGGGAGAAGCCATATCAACCTGTACTATCAAAGTTCAAGGTATTCAAATGAATTAAGCCAAACATTTCATTTTATTAAAAAAAATCATTTTATGCATTACTAAATATCAGGTGTAGAAAACTTAGAATTAAGATCTTTACATCCGGAAAGTTGGCAAAAGATTCAACAACTCGAAGCTTACAAACCAACAAAACAAGAAATAGAAAAAATTGAAAACGAAATGCCATACTTTGTATCTCATATGAACAATCTTGACTTGAAAGAAGGCGATGCCGCACACTTTGAATGCCGAATAGAGCCATCAAGAGATCCTTCAATGAAGTTCGAAATATTACATAACGGAAAACCAATGCCTACTGGAAGTAGATATTCAGTAACTCATGATTTTGGATATATTTCAGTAGACATCGCATATGTTTATCCTGAAGATTCCGGAATATATACATGTAGGTGTGCGAACCCGAAAGGTCAGGCCTTATCGACTGCATCATTAAAAGTTCAAGGAAAAGGTTTGATCGACACAACGACATTGCATCCTATGGGTCAACAAGGATTAGAACGAATACAAGAACTTGAAATGGAGGGAAGAGCTCGTCCACCACAAGAAGAAAAACAAGAATTCTCTAAACCATATTTTGTAGAGCCCTTAAACCCGAATTTCACAGTAAATGAAGGCGAAGGATTGCATTTGGAGTGCAGAGTTGAGCCGTCTAATGATCCAAAGTTGACAACTGAATGGTATTCTAATGGACAGCCTTTAACTAGTGGCTCAAGATTTGCTACTTCGAGTGATTTCGGATTTATAGTAATGGATATACACGACTTATGGCCCAGAGATAATGGTGTATACACTTGCAAGTGAGTTAACAATTCAAATCAATTTAGTTAAAGCAAAAACATCTGAACTTATATTGTAATTGTGTTTCAGAGCAAGCAATGAATCGGGAGAAGCGTTCACAACAACTCAAATCAATATAATTGCAAAAAGTGGAGTTTTAGATCAGACTTTACATCCAGACGGACAGAAAGGATTGGAAAAAATACAACAACTCGAAGCAGAAAAACCGAAAGAGGCGCCGATAGTTGCCGAACAACTTCATGCGCCACAACTCACTTTAAAATCAGATCAACTGATAAATCTTAAAGAAGGAGAATCAGTACATATAGAGGCCAGTCTGACACCAATCGGTGACTCAGACATGACTATTGAATGGTTCTTCAATGAACTGCCTCTAAAGGCAAGTCATAGAATACATACGATTTGTTCATTTGGTTTTATAGTACTAGAAATATTCGATATAAGAGGTGAAGATACAGGTACTTACACTTGTGTTGCCACTAATGATTACGGGACTTCACGAATGTCTATTCAAATTGAATGCAAAGAGACTGAAAGAGGACAAAGACCTCACTTCACAACACAAATGGCAAATGCATTTGAACTTAGAGAAGGCGAAAGCACTCATTTTGAATGTTTATTAGAACCGGTCGGAGATTCCACTATGAAAGTCGAGTGGTATCATAACGGACAGCCTCTAAGACCGAGTTCGAGAATAAAATTGATGAGTGATTTTGGTTATGTAGTAATGGATATTTCATTCGTTCACTGCGAAGATTCTGGTGAATACGTATGCGTTGCTTCAAATAAATACGGATCCGATACCACTAGATATACATTGAAATGCAGTCCTTCCAAAAAAATAATTAGAGAAACAATGCATCCAAAAAGTATGGAACAAATAACTGTATTAGAAGGATATACTGGTTATCCAACACCAACTGAAATAACTTCGACCGCATCGGAAGCGCCGAAATTTTTGAGTCAAATCCAACCGGTCACTAATTTAATAGAAGGCCAGAGCGCACACTTTGAAACACAATTGACGCCTATTTATGATCCAGATTTGACTGTGGAGTGGTATCTCAATGGAAAGCCACTTATCGCTGGCAATAGATTCAGAACATTCCATGATTTTGGAATTGTTGTTCTCGATATTCTACAATGTGATGAAGACGACAGTGGAGTTTATGAATGCAAAGCAACTAATAAATTAGGAACTGATATAACAACAGCTACATTGGAGTGTAAATGTGAGTATAATAGTGTCAAACATTTGATTCACTCATTCTTATTAATTTTGGTTTTCACAGCAAAAGGTAAAGTGATTCGTGAATCTCAATTACCTCAAGAAATGTCTAAAGGTATTGAAAATTTGATGCTTTTGGAAGAGTCTATGACTAGAAAACAGACTGAATATAGCGAAGAAGTCGTCTTTGAATCGCCACGTTTTGAAGTACCGCTTGAGAATATGACTAATCTTAAGGAAGGTGAAGGTCTACACATTGAGACAAGAGTTACACCAAATGATGACCCGAATCTATCAATTGAATGGTTGAAAAACAGCAAACCATTGAGAGCTAGTAATCGAATTCGGACTATATCTGATTTCGGTTTCGTAGTCCTAGAAATAAATCCTATTTATTCAGAAGACAGTGGGCTCTATTCTGTGAGAGCCACTAATGATAGCGGAGAGGCAGTTATGACGTGCAGTATTAAATGTCAAGGAAGTCGAAAAGTTGTTCTCGAAAGTCAACTTCCAAAAGGTATGGAAACAACAATTGAAAAGTTATCACATTTTGAAGAGACAGTTGAGCGACAAGTGAGCGAAAGTTGGACTGAAACCGAAGAAAGACAAGCGCCTAAATTTCTCAATAAACTCAATGACTTATCTATTAAAGAAAATGATTTCGCACATTTTGAGTGCCGATTAATACCAGTAAGCGATCCAACCATGAGAGTCGAGTGGTTTGTCAACGGCAAACCTCTGGTCACTGGATCGCGATTCAGAACAATTAGTGATTTTGGATATGTTGTCCTTGAAATAGCTGAGGCCTATCCAAGGGATTCTGGACTTTACGAATGCAAAGCTATTAATAGTTATGGTGAAGACTCGGTCTCCTGCAGACTATATGTTAAGAGCCAAAAAACAGTTGTTGTAGAGTCACAACTTCCTGGAGAGTATATCAGTGGCAATGAAAGTATACAAAGATTAGAAGATTCATTGAATCAAAGGCCTGAAGTTATCGAAGAAACTGAAACCGCTGAAGTACCCAAATTTTTAACACAAATTCAAGATTTATTAGATAAAGTGGAGGGCGATTCAGCACATTTTGAATGTAGACTTGAACCTATAGGAGATCCCACTCTAGGAGTCGAGTGGTATCTCAATGATAAGCCCTTAGTTACAGGTGAGAAATAAGATTTTAAAAATTGAATCTCAAAAAGAGTCAAAAATTATATTGAATTAAATTTAATTCAATTCAAACTATTTCTCGAACTAAACTTTTAGGCTCTCGTATTCATACCGTCAATGATTTCGGATTCGTTGTGCTTGAAATCGATTGGCTTTTCCCGCGCGACTCAGGAGTATATAAATGTGTGGCCACTAATAAATGGGGTTCTGATTCAACGCAGGCTATAATAAAAGTGAAAGGTATTAATATTTCAAAATTCAATAACAATTAACAATTACATTAAATCAATTGAAATTTACAGCGAAAAAAAGTATAATACTCGACAGTCAACTTCCACCCGGAGTGTCCTCAGAATCTTTGAAAAATTTAGAATATCCTCTCATACATAAGCCAATCAGTGAAGATGTGTCACTTCAAGCGCCGCGTTTTGTTACTCAAATTAAGCCATTGCAAAATCTGGTCGAAGGCGATAATATTCATTTTGAGTGCAGACTTGAGCCAACAACTGATGGCCAATTAACAGTTGACTGGTATCATAATGGAGAGCCATTAAGATCAGGTCATCGACATAAGACAATACATGACTTCGGCTTTGTGTCATTGGACATCGTAGATGTTTATCCAGAGGTATGTAACCTTTTGAATGACTATTTTTCTATAGTTTCTACTGAAGTTAACTTTCATGACAAATACTGAAATTGAATTGAACTTATTTGAAAACCAAAAACTTTCACAATAATTAATAGAATCGATTTGACAAAATATTTGACATTTGACCGCATTTTAAAACAATTTTCTGTCGTAATAGGATTCTGGAGAATACGTATGTCATGCAAAATCACCACAAGGAGAAGATACCACCAAAGCTTTAGTTAGAGTGGCAGGAAGGCCAACACTTGACTACACTTCTCAATTGCCGAAAGAAATGTCTGGAGCTGTTGATAAAATAGTAGAAATGGAGGCCTCGTGGCAGAGGTCAGACTTATTTATATATATTCAACATATCAATTCAATATTTCAAATAATGACAAAATTTTATCAATTGTTTCATTTTCTTTAGAATTGAATCTGAAGAAGCGGAAGAAACAAAGAAAACCCCGCCTGAGTTTGTTCTTCAACCCGAACCTCTAGTTGTGTTGGAAGGCGATTGCGCTAAATTCTGTTGTCGTCTCGTCGGAAACCCTAAACCTCGAGTTATTTGGATTATTAATGGGAATACTGTTATACAGGGATCGAGATATAAACTGAGATACGATGGAATGCATCACTTGGAAATCCCTAAATCAAGACAATACGATAAGGGAAAAATTGAAGTTTATGCCAAAAATGGTGTCGGAGAAGCCTATAGTTTTACCAGTTTAGATGTTAGACCCAGAAATGATGACTACAGAGCAGTATTAAAACATTCACCAAAGCGTAAGTTTTTTCAATCAGTTTATGGATAGAAATAGTAAAGAAATAAATACTGAAATAATTGTAAATCTCTTTGTAAAGCCTGGTATGACGATAGTGTTGGCAAATATCAACTTGAAAGACAAACCTCAGAACTTGAAAAAGTTTTTGAAGAAAGAGTCACTCCCGGAGGTGGTGAAGAAGTTATTTGGTATACAGAACAAATCAACAATGAAGACAGGATTAAAATAAGGGAGAAAGTAATAGACGACATAACAATACAATCCGATGCAACGGTTTGCATGCAAGACAAAAATCTTATCCCTGAACCAGAAGACAAATCAGAGAAACCGAAGAAAATTTTCATAAAATCCCAGACAAAAGTTAAAGAAGTAGATGATAGCTATCCAACAGCTCCTACTGTAGAAGAAAAACCTAGAGAAAAGCAAAAACCCGTCACAACTGAAAAGAGAGTTTCTGAAACGAAACTCGCGGTAATCGATAGAGAGGCTCCGACTTCTCCCGAAAGTGTTGTACACGGAAAAGAAGTTATTGTACAGACACAAAAACAAACACAAAAACAACAAAAGGGAGATTTAGAGATAACAAGACACATAAGAGAGACAGAAACTATAGATCAGGAACACAAATCTGTTACTAAAGAGAGAAAAGTTATTGGAAAAGTTGCTGAAGTAAAGTCTCCCACATTCACCAGAAAGATACAGCCGTGTCGTACATACGAGAAAAAAGAAGCCAAATTTCAATGTACTTTCACAGGAGTTCCTACACCTACTATTGCGTGGTTTAGAGAAAATTTCCCGATTCAAAGCTCTGAAGATATGAAGGTAAACATAAAATCCAAACCAAAGTTTAAGACAGTAAAGACAGCAAAGATATCAGTTTTGAGATGGTTTTTTAAAATTAATTGTATTATTTGTCTGACAATAAGTCTCTTTTTATAATTATTCTTAAAGATAACGACAACAGAAACTACATCAACATTAGTGATAACTGAAGTTTTTATGGAAGATTCGGGTGTATTCAGTGTTAAAGCTGAGAATAGCGGTGGATCTGCCAAATGTTCAGCAAATCTGATTGTTGAAGGTTTGAATACTATTGATTTAATTGATCAATTATTTAATTATAAAATAATACTAACTTTTTAGAAGTGAGAGAAGTGAGCAGTGGTTTGATTCCTCCGAGTTTCATAAAGACAATACAATGCGTTTCTACAAAAGTTGGACAATTAATTCGATTGGACGCTAAGATAAGTGGTTCTAAACCATTGAATGTTTATTGGGTCAAAAATGGTAACAGAGTTTCGCAGAACACAAAACATAAAGTCATTGAAGACGACGATCAGTACACTTTACTTGTTCTTGAAGTTGATATTAATGATAATGGCTCTTATGAATGCGTTGCCATCAACAAAGCAGGTGAAGCCCGCTGTACGTGTCAAGTACTAGTCGAAGCCCCGTTACTGACCAAACAACTATCTAAAGAAGAAATGATTCCAAAAGTTATTGAAAAACTAAAAGATGTCACTGTAAAAGAGGGTCAATCGGCAGTATTTCGCTGCAGAATCAGTGGAACAGATGGTATTTTACATGATTTAAAAGTATTTTATGAGAAATGAATTCATTATTTAAATTATATAATTGATAGCTTATGAAGTGATTTGGTTGAGAGAAGGAGAACAGATCAAACAATCAAGATATTTCCGTATGACTGAAGACGGAGAATATCATACTTTAAGAATTTCAGAAGCATTTGCTGAAGATGAAGGAATGTATAAATGCGTGGCCGGAACTGTTTCAACTTCGGCTAAATTAAGAGTCATCGGTATGTTATTTATAACTAATATTTTTGTTTGACCAAAACATGAAAATTGTTGATATTTTGAAAATAGAAGAAACCGAAACCTCTCCGATATTGACTCCATTGACAGACCTCACAGTAATGGAAGGCTCGCCCGCAAGATTTGTGACAGCTCTATCAGGTTCTCCAACACCTAAAATAACGTGGTATCGCGACGGAAAGGTCATTGAGCCCTCCCGTGACTTTCAGGTAATCAAATTGTCTTTTGAATCAATTGAAAAGCAAATGAATAACTAAAGAAAATCAATGAATATTTGTTGGTGTCCACAGATGTCTCAAGATCATGCTTCGTGTTCGCTTGTCATAAGACAAACCTATCCCGAAGATGAAGGCATTTATGAATGCATTGCTGTCACTCCTATCGGTCAAATTGATACGTCTGCGCGACTCACTGTTGAAAGTAAGGAGAAGTAGATGAAAACCAATCAACTCAAATGATTGCTTACATTCATTATAATATTCCTTTTCACGCATGTATTATTAGCTTTAATTTGTTTAAAGGATTGTTTCAATCAAAACAACTTTCAATTTTATGAATTCACTTCAATATCTCTAGTCTATTATCAATTCTTAAATACTATAAAAAGTATAAAATTCTGTTCAACTAAACAATTGAAAGGATTAAATTGTGACCACATTTCAAATTATGAACTCATTATAAAATTAAGTCAAAGATTCTTTTGTTTTCAGTCCTTCGCCAATGAGTTATTCAGAATTATTCAGTACTTAATGTGTTGCTTCCATTTAAAGTATAAATAATATAATACTTGACTCGCTTCTCAAGAGTTAAACCTTAAGAGCTTTGATCTAAAAATAGTTAAGACCTGATTTGGTTGTGTAACACAAGTCTATGAACCCGTTTCACATTCTCTCATGTAATCGGATAGCATTCAAATATTTATAAATATCTAAATTTTTATTCAAATTAAAAATCAACTCAAGAAAACTATAAATATTATAAAATCAATTATAAATAAAAAAAATCTTGATAAAAATGATTTCATTTTTTCAACAATGGATTAAAAAAATTATAAGAGAAAAATAGAAATTTTTATAAAATTCAAAGTTTTTTTTGATTGCCATTCGATCTGTCGAATCAATCATTTAATGGTTTATTAAAAGGAAAGAGTAAGGATTCAAAGAGTTGACAATCTTTGTATTCATACTTTTCAGAATCGAGTCTCGAGACCACAAAAGTGAGCTCAAGTGATGAGTCGACCACAGAATTGGATGAACCACCAGAACAAGACACGGCCCCCACCTTCACGATACCGATCAAACCATCTTCTGTTAAGACCGGAGATATCGCTGTTTTCGAATGCAAAGTTGAGGGAAAGCCCAGTCCAGAGCTCTATTGGTTTTCTGGTAACAGAAAAATTCGTTCTTCACGTTTTGTTAAGATTACTAAAGAGAAGGACATCCAAAGGCTTCAGATTAAGAATGTTATGCCTTACGATTCGGGCAAATATACGGTGAGAGCGATTAATAGAGCAGGAGTTAAGTCATCGTCTGCAACATTAACAGTAAAAGGTAACACTATATTCATAATTAGTTTCATTTCTTACCTCAATGCAAATCAATTCTTTAATTAAATAGATTTTACTATCATTTTTAATGCAATTATTAATTCCTCACAGAATTTCTCACACTTTCAACTTAAAAATTGATACTTTCAAACTTTAGAGTAAACTTTCCAGTGCTCAGCAATTTCTTTATTTGAAATACTTAACTATTTGTACTGACTATTCTTCGATACAAATAGACGCGTGAGCTGTGCTGCTCAGCTTCATAAGAATGAATGAATGTCTTTCATTTGAAAGAGTCCCATAAGTCTCCTCCTAATCAAGCCTTATTCGTGGAATCATTTTTCGAGACAGTGTCTAGAATGGGAATAGCTTTCAGACACTCAACAAAATTAAATTCAATTAGTTTTTAAACTATATGTGAAGGTTTAGGGTTTTTTTAAAATTTTGGTCAAAATTTGTAAAATCAATTCCGAAGAAATTTTCTTTATTTTATGTCCTAGAAATTCGGCCTCAATTACAATATTAAAATCTTTTAGAACTAAAATTTGATGCACTCATCAAAATACTGTACTGAATATAAATCATAAGAAAGCTCAATATTATGATTCTCTAACCTCTAATATAAATATCGATGTATTACAATTACATGTTTACATTCTAATTCAACAACGAAAAATTCAAAGAAAAATTCAACGAAAAATCAAAAAATCAAAAAAGTTATAACAAAATTTTTCAAAGCTTTCGATGAAGCCTTTTAGAAATAGAATGAATTTTAGTCATTAATCATTGCGCAAGAATGTTGTGCAAGTGTTAGAGTGTGTTCTGAAGCTAAAAAACAATTTTTCAAATTAAATATTTTTTCAGAAACTATAAAGCATTTCTGCAAATATCGCAATTTTATTTAATTTTAAAGTAAAGTTAACGGAAAATCAAAATTTGTAATTAAATGGAGTGGTCAGAACAAGTTTTAGAAAAATTTTGTTTAATTCCCTCTCAGATTTTTTGAGACTTTAAGTAAAATATGATGTTTATTTTGACAACTGACGAATGACCTGAATGAGACATTGTGACACTAAATTGCAATGATTCTATCTTCTACTGTTAGTTTTAATGTGTTAGTTAGTACTAGTGGTCCAAAGGAAAAAAAGAAACTTCTGTTTCACTATTGCCTTTGTAATTAATTTTTACATAAAATTGTTTTGATCAATATGTAACAGGGTAAACACCACTTTTATCCCATACACTGAGCTCTCACTGGTAAGATTCAATCCCGTTCCGCAAATAATTTTATCTCTAATTCCGTTTCCCTGACAAAGTCGAACCAATTGCCGAAAATTAAAGTCATGAATTACTTCGTTTATAATTTCATATCAAATGTTTTATGGGAAAAAATGAACATTTAATCAAGAAAAAAATGAATAACTTTTCTATTCCCAAAAACAGGTGAATCCCCGAAGTTTATTAAACAACTTGAAGATCAAACCGTTTGTGAGGGATCAATGATTACTCTCGAATGCATAATAAGAGCTAATCCTATTCCAGAAGTCAAATGGTTTCATAATAAAAGACTGATTCGTTCGTCTAAAAACTTTAAGATGGAATTTCAACCCGAAACTGGTTTAGCGAGACTTACAGTCAAACAAATATATGAGGACGACATCGGAGTATTGAGTTGTGTTGCGGAAAATAGATTTGGCAAAAGTGAAACAAAATCAGAACTTAATGTGAATGGTATGTCAACTCAATGAATATTGAATGCAAATTAATTTATAAAATTTCGTGTTTTGTAGTGATTAAAGATTTTGAAGTGATTGATGAAACAGAATTCTATGAATCGCCTGACTTTGTAAAGCCAATCAGGAATTTTGTGTCTATAATTGGAGAACCGTTTGTAATAAATACTGAAGTCAGTGGTTATCCATTGCCTACAATTCAATGGTTTCACAACGGATTGCTAATCAATTCTTCAGATGATATTCTAATAAAAACTGATAAAAATATTTCACAACTATTGGTGTCAGAGACTTACGCTGAAGATGTTGGAGAGTATAGAGTAGAGGCTAAATCACATGCAGGGGAAGCGATTTCTATAGCAGATATGATAATCACTCATAAAGAAAGTGAGAAATCAATTGACGCAATCAAACGAAAATCTTTGAAAATAAAAATCAAATCAAAAGAGGATGAAAAAACATTAGAGGAATCGAAAATCCAAATAAAAAAGGAATCAACAGACGGTATCGAACAAACAACAAAAGTCAAACAGATACCGACTGAAATGAGACGATTTTCACGAGTTTTTAAAGACGGAGTGATAATTGCTGAAGAAATAGTAGAGAAAAAAGACAAACCGATTAAGAGGTCGATTAAACTTAGAAAAAAGCCGGAAGAAATCGATAAAGAAGACAAACAATTGACAAAAGCTAAAATTATTATAAAATCAAAGCCTAAAGAGATTCCTGAAGAACAACCATCTGCTGTAGATCAAATTATACCAGATTCTGCGAAATTGATTGAAGAGGAGAAAATATTAGACGAAATTGAAAGAATTGAATTGATTCCTGGTGTCAAGTCAGAGAAAGAAATTGAGTTATTAAAGAAAAAGTTAATCAAACTTAAGAAAAAGCCAGAAGAAGTAGAAGAAGAAGACAAACAATTGACAAAAGCCAAAATTATTATAAAATCAAAACCTAAGGATATTCCTGAGGAACAACCGTCTGCTATAGAAAAAATCAAACCAGATTCTGCGACATTGATTGAAGAGCAGAAAATATTAGAAGAAATAGAGAAAATAGAATCGTTTCCTGATCTTAAGTCACAAAAAGAAGTTGACTTGTTAAAGAAGAAGTTAATTAAACTTAGAAAAAAGCCGGAAGAAATAAAAGAAGAAGACAAACAATTAGAAAAAGGAAAAATTATAATTAAGACGAAACCAAAAGATATCTCTGAAGACCAACCGATTAGTGAAGAAGTGTTTAAACCATATTCTGATACTTTGATTGAAGAGCAGAAAATACTTGAAGAAATAGAAAGAATAGAATCTATTCCCGGTCTCAAGTCAGAGAAAGAAATTGACATATTAAAGAAAAAGTTAATTAAACTTAAGAAAAAGCCGGAACAAGTCGAAGATGTCGACACACAATTACCAAAATCCAAAATTATAATAAAATCAAAGCCAAAAGAGATTTCTGAAGGCCAACCGATTAGTGCAGAAGTGGTTAAACCTGATTCTGCGACAATGATTGAAGAGCAGAAAATATTAAAAGAAATTGAAAGAATTGAATCTATTCCTGGTCTCAAGTCAGAGAAGGAAATTGAGTTATTAAAGAAGAAGTTAATTAAAATTAAGAAAAAGCTGGAACAATTCGAAGATGAAGAGACACAATTAACAAAATCCAAAATTATAATACAATCAAAGCCTAAGGAGATTCCTGAGGAACAACCATCTGCTATAGAAGAAATCATACCAGATTCTGCGATATTGATTGAAGAGCAGAAAATTTTAGAAGAAATTGAAAGAATAGAATCTACTCCTGGTGTCAAGTCAGAGAAGGAAATAGAGTTATTAAAGAAGAAATTAATTAAAATTAAGAAAAAGCCGGAAGAAGTAGAAGAAGAAGACAAACAATTGACAAAAGCTAAAATTACGTTTAAGAAAAAGCCTAAAGATATCTCTGAAGACCAAACAATTAGTGAAGAAGGGGTTAAACCCGATTCTGAGATATTA